>CAUYTI010092485.1:0-15730 GCA_963575145.1 Galago senegalensis | reverse complement strand
TAATGATCTTCAAATGTTTTTGGTGGCACACCTAAGATGCTCTCACAGCACACCGCTTGAAAATCACTGCTTTATACTAAGATTCCTGATTAAATTGGGCTCACCTGGTTAGTCCAGGCTGCTCTTCCCTGTCTCAGGGGTCATAACCTTAGTTACATTTGCAAAGTTCCTTTTTCTGGATAAGAGACTATTCACTGGTTCTGGTCTTAGGCAGAGATGGCTGGACAACTCTATTCCATAAAACTGTAATATTTCACAAGATACTTGACCCTGTTAATTCTACTTTATTTACATTATATCACTTTCCTTTAGTCTGGATTTCTTTTACAAGAATGCCATTTTGCAGTCCTGGGGCATTGTTATTCAACTTTTTAAATCATTTGTCCTGTTCCCTAAATGGCTTATGGAGGTTTGAAACTGTATCAATCACATTAACATTGGTTTTTGTTACCACAGCCAAGGGCATTTTTGGAATTTTTGGAAAAATTTTAATACCGTGTTTCTCCAAGTACCAGGAAATAATTTTTTTACCTTCTCTATTCAAAATATTATATTTAATTATTATGCAACAGATATCATGCTTTACTATATACCTTTTATAGTTTGTAATATAAATTGCAAATTTCTTTTTTTTTTCTGGAAAGTTATTAAATTTTGTGTGTGTATATATATATATATATTTTTACTTCTAATTCTTTTTTCTTTTAAACCTAGAAATATACTCCAAAAAAACTATAGTAAGGAGCCACTGGCATTTAATAACAACTTTTGTGTGGCCAGGGGCTAGATCACACCTGTAATCCTAGCACTCTGGCAGGCTGATCCCTTGACAAAAGAGCAAGACCCTATCTTTACTAAAAAAGAAAAAACCAGCTAGGCATTATGGCAGGCACCTGTAGTTCCCTCAAGAGGCTGAGGCAGGAGGATCGCTTGAGCCCAGGAGTTTGAGGTTGCTGTGAGCTAGGCTGACACCAGGGCTAGGCGTCAGAATGACACACACACACACACAGCCCTGTTGATACCCAGCTAGGGCTGGGCAACAGAATGACACTTTTTTCTCAAAAAGAGAAAAGGCCAACTTTTGTGATTTTAACTTGCTACTATTTATTTAAAGTTGAAAGCGATACTAGTTCTAATTTAGAAAAAAATATATTGTATGCGTTGTTAACTTTTGGAAGATAACTGTTTGTATGTTATCTTTTGATAAACTAAAATTTCTTAAAGTTTAATTATGTTTTAAAATATAGATTGTTGCTCTTGTTCTGTGGTGTTTTACAACATATTTTTACCTGAATAATACTTCTTTTCATGTGATGGGAACTTTGGGAAGAGGGATCTTTTGAGTAGTTCAAATATTACTCAGATCTAATAAGTATCTACAATGGATATGAATATATAATTTCATTACAACCTGGAAAATATGTTATTATAATTGCATATTTCAGTGGATAATTTAAAATACAATTTAGGAAAGTTTATTTTAATTGGAAAAAATTTCATCACTGAGGCAAATCACATTTATCAAAAGATCTAATGCAACCACATTTCACACAAAATAAGCAATTTATTTTAATTTAATTGTTGGCTCTCAGTCATTTGCCAGTCTCCTATCATCCTGCTGCCTTAGACTCTTCTTCCCGAAGCAGGGCTCCTCGTCCTTCTTTAATCTACTTTTCTTTTTCAATTAAAGAACCAATTATTTTTTAGGGTTTCACGGGTCACAGTGGGACAGTTTGGCTTTCTGCTCCCCTAGCAAAAGATTCAACCCACGAGAGCTAACATAGCCAATGGGATAATTGTGTTTATTTTTCAATGAGGAATATTAGTTCTTAGAACATCTATATTTTTATATTTTAAATTCATATGTTTCCATATATTTTACAAAGTTTTATTTCACTTTATTTTAAATCTTATTAGTATAAAAATAAATATGAGCTTTCAAAATTGACTATTTGTGTTTTCCTTATTAATAGATTTAGTAGTGTTTTTAGTAGTAGCGAGGGAAGCTGCAGTTTGTGTCAGCTTTAGGTCTGTAACAATACTTTTATAATAGAATTTATCATATATCAAAGTATATGGACATATATGGTGTGGGCACATATGTATTATATATGTATATATGAAAAAATATTGTTCTATAAACGGGATGATTTCATTTGTTATCTTCTTTTTGTATTCATTAATATAGTTGAGAGTAGAGAAGGCAGGCAACCCCCTGATGGGATCATTCCTTGTCTACTTTCATATTTCTGAGGTGTCCTTTATTAGAAACTTGTTTTTGTGGGTATTTCTTGGTAAACAAGCATTACCCACAGCTACAGTAAACCAAAATTTCTCAGTAGTTCTGGTTATATTAGGGTTTCAGGAAAGCCAGAGCAGCTGTTAGAAACAAAGGATTGAGAACAGGAGCTGACTGGAGAGAGGGGAAGGAGGAGTGCCTGTACAGACCCACGGGCTGTGACCTTTCCTCACGTTGTAGAATTTAAGCCTTTGCCCCATTTTAATGTGAGAAGCTGAGACTCAAAAGTTGAAAATCTGGCCCTAAAGGTCACATTATTTTATTTTTTTAATTAAAAAAATTTTTTAAAGGTCACATTATTAGAAAGGAGTGAAAATCAAGAATTTACTTCTTGACTTCATAACTTGCATTCTTTCCTGTATCCTTTTGAAGCAGTAGTGAATGGCAGGGAAGGGAAAGGCATGAGAGCATATTGGGAGCATCTTGGAAACCCTTTCAGGGGTCCTCAAACTTTTTAAACAGGGGGCCAGTTCACTGTCCCTCAGACTGTTGGAGGTCCAGACTGCAGGCCCCAGGACGAGTTGGCTGCTAAGCAGGACAGGCAGCGGCGGCAAAAACAGCCTGGCGGGCTGGATAAATGTCCTTGGCCGGCGCATGTGGCCCGCGGGCCATAGTTTGAGGACGCCTGCATACTTAGCCTGTGAACACCCTGGATACCCCGACCATTTGTATAGCACTGTTACATCTCCCACGTTGTCCTATTTCAGTCTTTTTACACTTAGAAGCTGCATAGTCACTGCATTCATTACATGCTTCAACCTTTTTTTTTTTTTTTTAAATAGCTTCCAAATTGCTCTCTCTTTTCATGTTCCCTGTGTTTAGGACAATACAAGCTGTATGGTCCCTGTAAACATCACATTTATCACGTATGCATACATACTAAAGGATTAAAAAGCTGAAAGACTCGCAGTCTGGCAACGGTAGCCTTTTGCAGTCAGGCCCAACTGGTATTTCTAGCTGTATTCTCCTTGTTGTTTTCTGACCGGTAGACCAGGAACGTTGGTCTACTTTTTCACTAAACTTGTCTGTATATTTCTATCGCTTTGCCCTTGTGTGCTTATTACTTGAGTTGTTAATCTGTAGTCCTTACCGGTTCTTTATCTCCTGGAAACCTTCCCACTGGGAGCTGCCGCTGCTTTACTGACAAGATGTTCTTCACCAGTTCAGCACTGGGAAGCCTGCCTGGATTCTGCCCTGGACCTCTTTCTTCCCTATAGTTGTCTCTCTACTTCCATGTCGTTGAGTCCTTTCTTCTCAGTACCAGGAAAATGCTGAAGCCTTTAGAATCTTTTCTCTCACCTCTTCCTTGGCTGCCAAGTATCCTATTCCCTTGGGCTTTTTCCTGCCACAGATGCTCATTTTTAAGATACCAGCTCAGTAAGCCCCTTACTATTCCCAAGTCTTGACTCAAACATTACTTTCTCCATGAGGCTCCTGTTCTCAATTCCCAAATAATCCTGGAATGTTTTCCCGTGCTCCCTGCTGACCCCAATTCCCTCTACCTTGTTCTTATTTTTCTTATCATTTATCACATTCTGACATGGTGTTTGTTGCTTATTTGTTTACATATATGTTTATCATTTTTTTCTCTCTACCTCCATTAGAACTTCAACTCCCTTGGAAACAGGATATTTGTTTTATTTACTTATGTGTCCTAGGCAAGCTTCTATAGCAGGGATGTCCAACCTTTTTCCCCTCTGCTGCACATTGGAAGAATAAGACTTGTCTTGGGTTATACATTAAATACACAAACACTAACAAAAGCTAATTAGCAAACAACAACAAAAAAGGTCCATACATACTTTTGTGATATCCACACCACAGATAATGCAAAAAATGTCCTCAGGCTGCCCCTGACCTAGAAGAATACCTGGCACATAACGGGCACCACATTAATGTTTGCTGGAAAAACGAATGGTTTTTCATTTCTTTAGAGCAGAAATGTAATAATTTTAGTTTCCTCAAGCAAACTGTCTTTCTCATTTTAAGCAAATGGAAATTTTAGAAGGAAAGTAGAAATATTTAAATGGTCTAGATTCCAATTAACTTTGCCACTGATGACTTTAGGTCTGAATGACTAACAGGTTCTTTTGTAAATTAGGTTAAAAAAATTCAGAGAATAATGAAGGTGATTGAGAGTGGGATAGGTCCAGGACCTAGACGTTAAATGATTCACCTTTTTTCCCTGTTTTAGCAGCAAGCAACTATGTAAGAAGGAAGAAAATAAAAATTTTGTGAAATTCTTTGTTATCGTTACTTGGACCTTGATTTGGTGTCTACAAACTGGAGCAATTGATAGCAACCATACTATAATACATTTTATGGGTTTAGTTTTTTCCTGAAAATTGCTCTTTGATTGGGTGATTTTTTTTTTAATTAAGGTGGAGTTTACGTTGCATAAAACTAACCATTTTAATGTCAGTGTGACATTTAGTACGTTCACAAATGCTGTGCTACCATTGCTTCTAGTCCTGAAACATTTCCATCATTTCAAAGTAAAACTGTACACCTTATGCAATTTCTTCCTAGTGTCTACTTCCACTGGTACCTACCATCAGTCTGTTTTCTTTGTCTATGAATTTATCTATTCTGGAAGCTTCATTTAAATGGAATCATAGACTGTGTGTGAATGACTCTATCTGCCGTGCATAATGTTTTGGGGCATGCACTGTAGCATATTTCAGTACTACGTTCCTTTTAATGGCTGAGTAATATTCCATTGTATTTATATACCATGATTTGTTTATCAATGGAATTTGTCCATTGATAGATATATGGAGCAGTTCTACTTTTCGGCTAATGCAAATAGTGCTGCTGTGAAAAGTTGAACATGTATTTGAGTATCTGTTACAGTTCATTTGGGTATATACTTAGAAGTGGAATTGCTATACTAAACGGTAATTCTATGTTTAACTATTTCAGGAGCTTACAAACTTTGCCATAGCAGCAGAATAATTTTACATTCCTATCAGCGATATATAAGGGTTTTAATTTCTCCTCATCTTCACCAGCACTTGTAATGTTCCATTTTTTGTATGTGTTAATTTTAAACTGAGAAAACTCAAAGCTTCACTATAAACCATGTTTTTATAAAGGTTTGCTTGGACATAATCAAGTATTTTAACTCCTTACAGAAGTTATTAGAGGCTATAGAGAAACAATAGGATACAAATATTATTTAATTATAAAAAGTTTATTGGGTGCATGGTGGTATAGGATTCACAGGTATGATCAAAAACCTTGCACTTTTTTATGTGAAAGAGAGATGTGTTATGGGCCAATTTGTGTATACCTATAAAGTGTTATGTGTGTGCCAATAGTGAAAAAGACCTAAAACATGATTACTATGTATTTCATTAAAATTATGTAAAAATAGCTCACTTAACTTTAAACCACTGTAATTTATTTATTATAAAATAATTGTGTTACAGACAATTTAGAAGATAAATGAAGGAAAAAAATACCACCCTAAACTTCACTTTTCTACTCAAATTCATTGTAGCATTTGGATATATTTCCTTTACTCCTTTCAATATGTCTGTTTTTTTAACATTGTTTTTAAGTATATATGCAGAATTATTTTCACATGTTTTCTATACGTGTTATAGAGCTTGACTGATCATTTAATAGTATATTTAACCACATAGTATATTATATCACAACTATTTAGATATATTAAAAAATATGTTGATTTTAATTGGGATAATTAGAAAAGACTTCATGAAGGAAATAGCTTTACCTTACTGACTCTGCATATGCTTCATTTCTTGGCTTAAGTGTCATTTCTCAAAGCCCTTTCCATCTCGGTGTGACTTCTGTGATTTTCTAGGATTCTGTAGTGCCCTTTGTTTTTTATTCATAGTGATGGATTATGATTCTAATCAAATTCTTAGTTGTAAGGGTGCTTAAGTACTATGTCTGCCTTCTGTCTGCTTTATTCCCGTCACTCCACACACTGTCTGATGTTCCTTGGTGCTGAATAAGGCTGCTGGTTGGATCAGGGAATGAACAGACAGGGAGAGTAGTAAGTCAAGAGAGTGAACAAGAGCACAGTTGCATGTGTAATGCTGAAGTGTTTGGGGAAATACAAGTTCTAATAATTAAGTTCATGAACTAATTGTTAGCCATTGAACTGATTATCAGCTCCCTAAGAAAAGTGCTACATTTGTTATTGCTGAATATTATTATGGTCACCTTTGAAGTACTTACCTTTGGAAGCTAGGCACAATGCCAGCGCCTAAACTAGCCTTCAAACCAATTTTGGAATTCTTTCCAGAATGGCCAGCAGTGCTGTCATCATATTGTTTTCAATATTTTATTTATCTTTGAGTAAAGAAAAAAGTCACTGGGTGCCAGATCAAGTGAGTAAAGAGAGTATTCCAATACAGTTATTTTTTTACTGGCTAAAAACTCTCTCATAGATAGTGCCTTGCAGGCTGGTATTGTCGTGGTACAAGAGCCATGAGTTGGCCAAGATTTTCAGTTAATATTTTTCTTGTTTCTCTATCCATGTTTATTCAGTCTGGAATGCTTTTCATAGTCAGATGACAATTTTTGACACACAGCTGATGAATTTTTGCCATGCTTTTGTTACTTCTGCTTGGTACTAGCCACTCTGAGTGCTTTCTCTCCTCTCAGAAAAATGTTTACTCCATTTGCACACTGCCATTATTTCCGTGGCATTCTCCCCATAAACTTAGACTAATATGTCCCTGATTTCATTTCTGTTCTTGCGAACTCTGCCAAGAAATTTATGAATGTTTGTTCATTGCTTTAATTTAAGCTCCAACATTCTTACAAAAGCACAAAAAACATGCAACAATAATGAACGCCACTCAGCAAGACATTGCCACACTTTGACATGACTCCTGCTGTGAGACACTGGTATACGGACATTATGAAACCTTACTGAGTTGTTTAACAGTGATGGCAATGTAAGCTAATCACGGCAAGTTCTTGAACTTAATTGTCAGACCTCATGTGTAGGTTTGGGAGGTAGAGGGCAGCAATGGAGTATACTTCAATATGTTTAAGGACATCTGTGAGGCAATGCCCCTGGAAGATGAACCTGGAAAGAGTTTTGTTCATATTTGATCTTTATATACAAAATTTAGGCACTTAAATTTTGTTCTGTTAGTTAAATAAGAATATTCAATTTTATTCTGTCATAAATTTTGAGACAGTTTGAATAGAGACCTACATGTTATGATCTATATTACAGCATGAAAACTGAGTATTGCACAGCTCTGTGTTTATAGTAGGTAAAGTCCAGAAGTTAGAATATATCAAATACTAGTTAAAAGACTATTTTAATTACCCAGGGAATAGGTGGTAGAATACTAAATCTAGGCTGTTACCATGGGAGTACATTAGATATGGGGTTTAGGCATCATTATCTGGTGGATTTGGGGAAGAGAGCAGAGCATAGGATTATAGAGTGAGTTAGGCTGTTATCTATAGATTTTTAAGCTAAAAATAAATGGGTTTTGTTTATCCATTTGTCTTAAGATATTGTTATGGATATCCACTATAGTTATGTAATAGGTTGGCAAAGGTTTTATATAGAGAGCAAAATAGTAAATATTTTAGTCTTTGTGTGTCATGTGATCTCTCACAGCTACTCAGCTTTGCTGTTGTGGTGTTAAAGCAGCCACCAACTTTACGTAAACTAATGGCCATGTCTGTATTTCAGTAATACTTTATTTATAAAAACAGGTGGCAGACTGGACTTTTACCCTGGGACTATAGTTTGCTCACCCTAGTTGTATTACTGAAGTTTTATTTCAGATTCTATTAAATCATAGTGGATTCTATTGTTGGTTATGTGATTTTCTTCCACAATGACTTCTAATCAAAAGTAGGATTGGAGAAACAGACTATTATATTTATTTGAGTTTGTTGATTTTTCTCCTCCCAGACATTGGTGACTAAATGTTAAAATTTATGGGAGGCCATTGTTTGGGACTGAGCTTCAGTGCTAATAGACTAGAGCAAACTGGAAAGGGGTGTCTGTCACTAGGTGCCATGTAAGAAAGCTGAACTTTAAAATGGGCCAGTTTCCAAAAAAAATAGTAGATTCACAACAGCTAGCCCGAAGGGGCCCACTGGATCTGAGCTGGCATGATAAGGACGTCCCCTATACAAATCCCATTAGGGAAGTAACTCCAGACTGACCGACTTGCTTTTTTATTCCATACTTCTGCTTTCTTGACCTTTTTCTACCTATAAAGTCAATCTTTTCTGCTCATTTCATTAGAGTACGTTTTCTAAATTTTTAGATGAGATGCTTTCTGATTCATGAACCACTAATAAAAGGTAATTAGATCTTTAAACAAAATTTCTTGAAATTTTGCTGTTTACAAAACAATGCCAAAAAGGCCAGGCGTTGGTGGCTCATGCCTGTAATCTTAGCACTCTGGGAGGCTGAAGCGGGTGGATTGCTTGAGCTCATGAGTTTAAGACCAGACTGAGCAAAAGCGAGCCCCTGTCTTTACTAAAAATAGAAAAACTGAGGCAGGGGAATCGTTGAAGCCCAAGAGTTTGAAGTTGCTATGAGCTATGACACTACAGAACTCTACCTAGGGTGACAAAGTGAGACTGTCTTAAAAAACAAGCAAACAAACAAAAAAACCAATGTCAGGCAAGAGAGAAACCAGGCATAGTGAGATTTATGGTAAGATGATTGATTAGGAAATCTAAGCATGGTGGTGGGGGTATAAAGCGAGTCAGAGGGAAACTAGGTAGAACAAGTAGGATAGAGAACAGGCTTCTTTGACAGGAGAGTGGAAAATGTGCAGCAAAGACTTTGTGGGAACGAGTCTAATTCTACAAAGTCAAAGAATTGCACAACCAGAGAACTGGGATGAAATAATAGAAATATGAGCAGGATTCTAATGAAGAAATGAACAGTGAAGCCGGTGGAAGAGCAGCTGGTTTGGAATCAGACTACCTGGTTGGTTGGCTTGGGAAGAATTTTCCTTCTCTTTCAGATTGGCTTTAATGTTTCCCTCTGAAAAAGAGGGTTTATAGCTATTTATAGGATTATTAAGAGACAACATTTATTGAGTGCCTAGCATGGTACCTGACTTACTCTATAAATGGTAACTTGTATTATCATTATTGTATTAATTTCATTTTATTTGTATTGCATTATGGCAAAGAAGTGGCTGTTACGAATGAGACATTGGACTGGTTATTCTAAAGTCCCTTCCATATCTAGAACTCCTTTTTTGGATTGATATTCCAGATTTCTTCAGGAACATTAATTTATTTTTCTGAGTTGACATTTTAAGCATTTCACTAGCTCAGAAAAATAATGTTCCTGAAGAAATCTGGAATATCCATCCAGACTCAAATTCAGTTTTTGAAAGTAAATAATCAATTATTATTAATAAGATGTGAAACCCTTCCTCTTTGTAGTCTTTAAATTAGATAAGTTTAGACTGAGTTTCACAAAAATATTGCTTCCATTCATGAAATGGTACGGTAGCTGGGGCCGATGGTTATCAGTGGTTCATTTCAGAAGAGTAATGTATTGAGAGAATCAGACAGTGGGCCATGCAGAGTTAAAGTTAGAGGAGATTCGTGTTTGTGCTAATGACATTTCCTTAACTCCTGTTGAAAACTTTTGAACATGAGCATATGACTCTTTATACTAATTGTAATGCATTACTTTACCCTGTAATCTATGAGAGTGTTCACCTCTGCACTCTGCCTGTCCAGCTGTTGTCTTGAACAATTATCAGCGAGTTATTTTTCCGGTATGAGCTGTGTCATACTCAAAAGTGGAATGAAAAAAACGTTAATGAGCAGGCATGAATGTTGGTTGATGAAGGTTAAGTGGTTGCAGACATGCTCTCTGCATTCTTTCCTATGAATGTTCAGACAGGAGGCAGTGGGTTCTGATGAGGGATTACAAACAAATGGTGCTGATTGACAGTTCTTGATTTAACATTAAAATGATAACTAAAGGCAAATTCAGCTGAATAATAGACACAGTTTTGTTGACCCCTGGGTGCAGCGCAACACTTCATCGTTGGTTTCATTAAATCAATTTTAATTTTTTTCCTATTGTACCAGATTTTCAGATTCTCTCATTTTATTTTAAACTTGTGCCTGGCAGTGGTGATATGGTTTAAAATAAAAACAAAGAAATAAACCATTAACATGTCCATTATGTACTTAGGTTTTTAGTGCTCATTAGTGGTGTTTTTTCTCTTTGTGTGTTTGTATGTATTTTAAATGATGACTCAAGTGCATTTTTCTTTTTCTCCTTTTTTTATTTTTTTTTCCCCGTGAGACACAGTCTCACTCTGTTGCTGACTGCCATGGCATCAGCCTAGTTCACAGTAACCTCAAACTCCTAGGCTTATTCAATCCTCCTGCCTTAGCCATCCAAGCAGCTGGGACTATAGGTGCCTGCCATAATGCCTGGCTAATTTTTTAATTTTTAGAAGAGAAGGGGTCTTGCTCTTGCTCTTGCTCAGGCTGGTTTTGAATTTCCTGAATTCAAGGAATTCTCCTCCTTCGGCCTCCTGGAGTTCCAGAGCTCCAAGGGCCTTCCCCTCTCCCCCCAGCATGTTGCTGTTTGTGTGCTAATTAAAATTAGCCATATATGCATACACTCTTTAGGAATTTTTGAATTAATTGTTGTGAACATTTCATTTCTTGTGCTATTTGCTGAGCATGAATTTCAAATATGTATTTTTTTTTTTTGCGAGAAATGATGATTCAAGGCCCATTAAGTAGTGTTGATGAAGGTTTTTTCCCTCATTGTTTTCTTCATTATTAATAATCCTGGACTTGTGTACCAACTGGAATCTGTGTTTTGTTAAGTGGAAAATGCTGTACAAATATTTGTTTTTACAAAACCCATTTTAGCTGAAAGGACAACATATAAGTATCATAATGCTCTGCATCTTGTAGCAAGAGTGCAAAAAGCAGAATGTCAGTTAAGTAATTATAGGATTGTAAAGTTAGTAGGGCCTGTAGCTATCATTTTCTTGTTTAATAGATAAAAAATTTGAGAGCTAAATGTATGAGCATTTCATACTAAGCCAGGCTATTTTTTTTTACATAAATATATTTTTATTTTATTATTTATTTATTTATTTGAGATAGAGTCTCCTTATGTCTTCATCGGTAGAGTGCTATGGCATCATAGCTCACAGCAACCTCCAGCTACTGGGTTGATGTGATTCTTTTGCCTCAGCCTCCCAAGTGGTTGGGACTCCAGGCACCTGCCACAACGCCTGGTTATTTTTTTGTTGTAGTTGTCGTTGTTTAGCAGGCCTGGCTGGGTTCGAACCTGCCAACCCCAGTGTATATGGCTGGTGCCCTAACCATTGTGAGCCAATAAATATATTTTTAATGTGTAAAGCTTGCTTTTAAATTTTTAATTCATAGGTTTTTAATTTTTCTGGTAAATTTAATTCATAATTATTATAGAAAATACTTATAAGTTAACCTCGAGTTCTGAACTCACCTGCACTTTTGGACCTCATTTCTCCTGTCTGTCTATTCCTTTGTAGAAGAGGGCCTTCTTATCTCCTAACCCAGTGCTTTGTAAATAAGGATTGTTTCTCTTTGGTGCTCCATAATCCCTATTATATTAAGAGCTGAAGTCTTAGTGTTAGTGTGGGTCTTTTTTTTTTTTTTTTCTATCAGCAAGTGAAATTGGATATACAAATCATATTTCCTCAAGGCTAGCTACTTCTTAGTACTATGCCTAGGATTGCAGTGATCTGCCAGGAGCAAGCAGGGCTCTGGGTTTGGTTATTTTTTGATTTTTATTTTTTGGTTATGATTGTACTTTTGGTTATTGAGGCATTTATGGCAAATCATGCAGCCAGCTGACCCGCTAGTCAGGCAAGCAACAAATAATACTGGATGCGTCAGCCAAGCAAATACTATCGGATACCTCCCTATGAAAGATACTCCCTCGCTCTTGAGGTACAGTGTGCAGCCAGACAGATATGCTTCTTGTCTTCATGTAGTATATAATGGGAAAGAGAGAAAACAAATAAATAGACAAAAATGACCATAATTTTTGAATTTGCTATGGAAGTAATTAGTCAAGGTATGATTATGGGTGCTAGTTTGGAAAGAGCAGCCATGGCAGGTCCTCAGGTTGAAAAGAATCTGTGATCCAGGAGCCATCAGAATTTTATATGACAGGAGCATATTATGTGAGGGGGAGACAAGAGAAGGAGGTGAGGTTTGATGCCTGGATTGTTTAGAAAAACTTGGGAGGAGATACAGTTGAATCATTTTAAAGAATAAATGTCTGATTTTTTGAAGTAGGAAGGAAGGAGAACACCAATCCAGCAATAGGAAGGTGGGGGCAAAGGAAGATTTGGCACACTACTGAATGTCCTCTAGCCTAGGGTACAGTAGTTATGTAGGTGGTGATGGTGTTGCTGACTTGCAAGATGAAGTAGTGGTGTTAAAGACCAGTCAGTGGCCAGTTATAAGCCTGGAAAAATTGATTCCTAAGGGCAGATTCTTTCCAGAGGCTTTGCCTCTGTCCTCTCTAAAATGAGGTATGAAGTATGAGTTTCTTTCTAACACATAGAAAAGCTTGTTTGAAACAAGTAAACAAGTTAGTACTAAACATAGTAGTTTTTTATATATTATATATTTAATGTATAAATATATATAAATTTATATATATGAAAATAGATATAAAAAGTATAATTAAAAATATACATTTAAGCAAATAAACCCTCAGAAATTCCTTTGCACATAAGGCTTGGGTGATAACAGAAGTCAAATCTTGCTCACAATCCTTCCCTGTGAGCACTGGTTCGTATTATGTCTTAGAGATGCCCTAAGGAGTTTGTGTGATGATAATTTTTGTTTTTTTATTATTGGGGATTCATTGAGGGTACAAGATACCAGGTTACACTTATTGCATTTCTTAGGTAAAGTCCCTCCTATAATTGTGTCTTGCCCCCAAAAGGTGTGTCACACACAGAAACTCCACCCTCCTCCCTACTTCCTGCTCTCTGCTCTTTCCTTCTCCCACCCCCCTCCTTCCTTCTCTCTCCTCTTCCTTTCTCCTAACCCCTCCCACCTCCTTTCTCTCTCTCTGCGCTCCCCTTCCCCAACCCCCCACCATGTACTAGGTCATTAATTGTCCTCATATCAAAATTGAGTACATAGGATTCATGCTCCTCTGTTCTTGTGAAGCTTTACTAAGAAGAATGTGTTCTACTTCCATCCAGATTAATACAAAGGATGTAAAATCTTCATTTTTTTAATGGGTGAATAGTATTCCATGGTATACATATACCACAGCTTGTTAATCCATTCCTAGGTTGGTGGGCATTTAGGCTGTTTCCACATTTTGGTGATTGTAAATTGAGCTGCAACAAACAGTCCAGTGCAAGTGTCTTTATGGTAGAAGGATATTTTTCCTTCTGGGTAGATGCCCAATAATAGGATTACAGGATCAAATGGGAGGGTTCTCCATATTTCCTTCCAAAAAGGTTGTACTAGTTTGCAGTCCCACGTGCAGTGTAAAAGTGTTCCCTTTCTCTCCATATCTATGCCAGCATCTGCAGTTTTGAGATTTTGTGATGGAGGTCATTCTCATTGAGGGTTAGGTGGTATCTCAGGGTGGTTTTGATTTGCATTTCTCTACTAATTAGGGATGATGAGCATTTTTTCATGTTTGCTTAGCCATTTGTCTGTCTTCTTTAGAGAAGGTTGTATTCGTCTCTCTTGCCCATTGGCATATGGGATTGTTGGCTTTTTTTCATGTGGATTAATTTGAGTTCTCTATAGATCCTGGTTATCAGCACAAGCTGATTCAAAATATGCAAATATCCTTTCCCAATGCTTAGGTTGTCTATATGCTTTGGTAGTTGTCTCCTTAGCTGTACAGAAGCTTTTCAGTTTAATTAAGTCCCATTTGTTTATTTTTGTTGTTGTTGAAGTTGCCACAAAAGTCCTCTTTATAAAGTCTTTCCCCAGGCTGATATCTTCCAGTGTTTTTCCTGTGCTTTCTTTGAGGATTTTTATCATTTCATGCCTTAAATTTAAGTCTTTTATCCATCTCGAATCAATTTTTGTGAGTGGAGAAAGGTGAGGGTCCAGTTTCAGTCTTTTTACATGTGGATATTCAGTTCTCCCAGGACCATTTATTGAATGGGGATTCATTCCCCCAGTGTATGTTCTTGTTTGGTTTATCGAAGATTAGGTGGTTATAAGATGTTAGTTTCATTTCCTGGTTTTCTATTCAATTCCAAATGTCTATGTCTCTATTTTTATGCCAGTACCATGCTGTTTTGACCACTATGGCCTTAAGTCTGGTAGGCTGATGCCTCTGGCTTTGTTTTATTGCTAAGAACTGTCTTAGAAAAATATGGAGCTTTTTCTGGTTCCATACAAAACAGAGGATTATTTTTTCCAAGTCTTTTTTTTTTTTTTCTTTTGAGACAGAGCCTTACGCTGTCGCCCTGGGTAGAGTGCCGTGGCCTCACAGCTCACAGTAACCTCCAACTCCTGGGCTCAAGCGAGTCTCTTGCCTCAGCCTCCCAAGTAGCTGGGACCACAGGCACCCGCCACAACGCCTGTCTTATGTTTTGGTTGCAACCATCATTGTTGTTTGGTGGGCCCGGGCTGTATTCAATCCTGCCACCTTAGGTGTATGTGGTGGCACCTTAGCCACTTGAACCACAGGCACCCAGCCTCCAAGTCTTGAAAGTACAATGATGGTATTTTAATAGGGATGGCATTGAAATGGTAGATTGCTTTGGGAAGTTTAGACCTTTTAACAATGTTGATTCTTCCCAGCCATGAGCATGGTATGTTCTTCCATTTGTTAATACCTTCTGCTATTTCTTCTTCTTTTTTTCTTTTTTTTTTTTTTTTGAGACAGAGCTTCCAGTTGTCACCGTGGGTAGAGTGCTATGGCATTGCAACTCACAGCAACCTCCAAATCCTGGGCTCAAGTGATTCTCTTGCCTCAGCCTCCCAAGTAGCTGGGACTATAGGCGCCTGCCACAACGCCCGGCTATTTTTTGGTTGCAGCTGTTATTGTTTGGCAGGCCCAGGCTGGATTTGAACCCACCAGCTTAGGTGTATGTGGCTGGCATCTTAGCTGCTTGAGCCGCAGGCATTGAGCCTCTGTTGTTTCTTTTCTTAGGGTTTGATAATTTTCTTTATAGAGGTCCTTCTCCTCTTTTGTTAGGTATATTCCTAGGTATTTCTTTTTCTTTGAAGCTATGGTGAAGGGAGTTGTGTCCTTAATTAGCTTCTCATCTTGGCTGTTATTGGCATATACAAAGGCTACTGACTTGTGGACATTGATTTTATATCCTGAGACATTACTGTATTTTTTGATGACTTCCAGGAGTCTTGTGGTTGAGTCTTTGGGGTTCTCTAGGTTCTTCTCTTGCCTGATTGTATAGGCTAGAACCTCTAGCA
>CAUYTI010092482.1:0-17541 GCA_963575145.1 Galago senegalensis | reverse complement strand
GGGAAGGGAAGGTGATTGGTGGGGTCATCTCTAGGGTTTATCTTACAAGGGTACAAGTGAATCTTTCTAAAAGCAGAGTATGAATGTCTTAACACAATAACTAAGAAAATGACATGAAGGCTACGTTAACCAGTTTGATGAAAGTATTCAAATTGTATATGAAAACACCACACTGTACCCCATGATTGCATTAATGTACACAGCTATGATTTAAGAAAAAAATATAATTCAGAGCTATGGTGAGTCTTGATAAAAGGGAAGGTCAGGGTGCTATGGGAACAGAAAATGTGGCATCTTCCTTTTGGCTCCTTTCCAAGCCCACAGCTAGATGACAACAGGCTACATATGGTCTTGGGAGCTTTTTGAAAAGCTAAGAAATTTACATCAAGAAAACCACATGCCAGGCTAATTACTGGAGATGAATGAAAAACATCAGGAATAAGCAAGAGAGGATAGTAAATACTTCTTTTCAAATTTTTCAAAACTTATGTAAATAGCAACTTAGAGAAATCATGTTTTTTATCATAGTTATTATTATTAGAATAAAATTCTCAGCCCTTACTATAAACTGAATATTTTAATAGACTCTGAATATATAAATATGAATGAACATATAGCTAGGAATGATCATATGAACAAATCATAGTAGATTATTAGTAAATATTATTGAAATAGCATTAAAAGTTGTACTGCATCATCATTAGCATCAAGTCAGGCAGGATTCCATAAAGGCTGCATGTGGGATATGACGTGTTCAGAAAATGGAATAAACAAGGGTGCCCAGAGGTTCTGTGCTCAGAAGGACAGATCTACTTTAAATCAAGTTCACAAAACTGACTTATAGATTAGAAAATTAATCATTAATTTCCATTAAAAATTAAAATTTCTGAGTGGATAAGAATGCTTATGTCATTGAGTGCACACTCTCCCATATTGAAAGCATTAGAATAGTTTCCAGAATTTTGCTTTGCAAGCATGGGGCCAGAGCTAAATAAGCAAGAGAAAAAATGATTCTTCATCTCTGCTCAGAACTGTCAATGCTAAGCTCGGTCTGTCTGAGCACCCTGTCCCCTGGACTTTGGGGAATAACAAATAGGTCCATTCTTTGTCACTTTCTTTATAAATCTCCAAGTGAAGCACCCCTTTTCAGTAGATACATATTATTATGAGTTGACTTGTTTCCCACAAAATTTCTATGTTGAAATCCTCTAATACTTTGTTGAGGAATAAGGATTTTGCAGATGAGTAAGCTAAGATGGCATCTTGGGGGTGTGTGGAGTGGCTAATCTAATATGGTACACAAGCAGGCTGTGCCACTGAAGATGGAGGCAAAGACTGGAGTGATGTGTTGACCACTCAAGAGATGGCAAAGACAGCCACCAAACCACCTGAGCTAGGAGAGGGTCATAGAACAAACTCTCTCTGACCAACTTCAGAGAGAACCACCCTTCCTACACCTTGAGCTTAAACTGGGAGGCAATACATTCCTGTTGTTTAAGCCATGCAGTTTTTGATATTTTGTAATTACTGCTTTAGAGAACTAATACACCAGTTTTCTTCCACAATGTTTATAAAATTATACAATTTATTTGTCAAGATTTTCTTGTTATGCCTTAGACCACACCATTGAATTAGATTTCTATACTTTCTACTGTGGTTTGAAGAAAGGTACTCCCTATCCTAAAATGTCGCTTAAAGGAACTTCTGCAGAAATCACATCTTATCTACTCATTTAATTTTACCAGTTATTTCTTAGAGGTGGTGGTGATTTTTATATAAAAGTCATTTTCTCTCACAAATAGGAGGAATCAGGTTTTCAAAAATAAGGGATAGAATACAAAGAAGACATTGGCAACTTAAAAAGCCTACATAGTATATGACACAATAACCAAATGTAATACTACAGGAATCTTCCATTTGAGTCATTTATCCAGAAGCATTAAAAGTCTGAATTCTTGAATATTGAAAACTACTTTCACATGCTTACTTGAATTAATTTTTATAAAAGTTGATTGTCACTTTCAATACTTAACTGAGGAATTATTTAATCGTGTAATTCATGTATGCATTCATTTACTCATCCCTCAGTATTTATTAAATTACATTTTTTATTCTAAACATAATCCTATGTATATTATTTTTAATTTATGTTTAATATAGCTAGCATTATGTTTAGAATAGGGAAAATATTTTCTATGCACAGAAATACATATTTTCAAATTTTGATAAGCATTAGAAGAGAAAAGAAACCCTATGTGATATTAGAAATAATAATATAAAATTAGATGTCCAAATATTTGGTATTTTTCACTAAATAAGCCAGTCATCACTTTTTTAGTTATAGGTAAAAGAAATTAAACACAATAGAAAAAAAAAACAATGACAGCACAGGGGAATAGGCTACAATTTGACAAAGAACAATGGCTGAGCTGAATTCAGGAGCAGCTGAATCCAGGTGCACTGTTTGCTGGATGCTCTTACAAGTGCTCTTTATTTCCACTTCTCTTGTCTTTTTCTCTGTGTGCCAATTTCATTCATTTCTATTCCAAATCTCTATGTCTATTCTGGTATTTCTAGGGTCATATGTTTAGATTGAAAACAATGTGAGACAATAGCTTTTTTTTTTTTTTTTTTTTGCTAGTTCTAGTTCCTTGGCAGTAACAGTCTCTAAGAAATGCTCCAATTGACCCAGTATGGTTGTTTTATTCTGAGGAACCACACTTCCATGGCAAAACCAGAGCTTAGGTACAGGACACTAAGATGTAGGCAACACTTAGATAAACTGCACACAAACTCTACTGAGCCTAGACAGCTTTCTCTTGAGTATTTTCTCCAACAAATTCAATAGCAACTTTGAGCAAGGAGGAAAAGATGGCTTGGAAGACACATGCCATCTATTCAGGGATAGGTCAGCTTTCCATTGCTTTGGTCTCAACTTCCACCCAACCCGTGTTTCCTGGTCTCTGCTGTCTTATACTCAGTGTGTGCAAAACCACAAGCCACTCTGGAGCAAAGTGGGGAGTTAATGCTTCTGTGGTCTGGCAGAGATGAGTATGTGATCCCATAACTGGGATCCTAGAAGCTCTGGGGGTGCCTCATTTTCTGCTGTTTGACAGCCACAGCTCTCATTTCCTGTTTGGTTATAACCAAAGTTATGTTTGCTGTCACAGCATTGCTTGTGTTTATTGTTTACCACACTTCAGCAACACGTTGATAATATTTGCACTTCCTATAATATGTTTGTCACTTTGATGCATAGCAGGTATTCATTTGCTTTGAATGAAATAATTATATGCCTACTCCTAACAGGGTAAACATCTCTAAAGCTCTAGATTCATGGAAAATGTGTTCATAAGCACAGGCCCGTGTTGGGCTAGAAGGCTTATTTATCTCTTTTAAGCTCAGCAAACAGGTTTTTATTTACTTCAGTCGAAATGTTGGATGAGAACTGTTACAGCCAAGTGGAGCCTAAGGAGATTAGACTACTAAATTTAGTGTGGTTTCCTGGGTGGAATCCAGAACAGACAAGGGCACTGGCCAAATACTAAGAAAACTGAACATAATATGGGCATTAGTTAGTGGCTATGTGTCAATGTTGTATATTTATTATACAAAAAATACCATTATAATGTAAAATGTTAATAATAGAAAAAATGGGTGTGTTTAGTGGACACTTGCTGCACTATCTGTGAAATTTTGTGTAAATCTAAAATTGTTCCAAAATTTAAAAAGATGATTTTAAAGAAAGGTTTTTTTTAAATTTTGGATGAGATTTTCTCATAAAAATGTATTTCACACATTGTGATGAGTCACGTTGAGCAAGGTCAGTGGAATTGGGTATCAAGCAGAGGAGAAAAGGGAAAGGTGCCCTGGATCCATCACATAGTAACGATTACATTTGGTTAGAGTCATTGGTACTTGAAACCTGAATTTACCAATCACCTTGCCACATTTTGCTATGAATTATTAATGCTGCACAGCTCAAACATAACTTCTCACTGATAAACTGATGACGGAATCTGAGAGTCAGAAAGTACCATTCAATACAAATGAATTCCCTTTATTTTTTCTTATCTCTAGTCCCATCAATTGGCAGACGGCATAACAGCTTTCCTTTTCCTTAGGTAAAACCTCCAACTTAAAAATCATAGTTCTCCGTGACTCTCTCAAGTTCTCTTCCTGGCTCCTGTTCTTCCTCTTCCTCTTTCTCTGTTCCAACAATATTTGCGGAGCCTTTCCGCTCTTCCAGACACTCGGCTTAGGCACCTTCAACTAATACGCCCCCTAGTGGGAGCGATACGTGCAAACGCAAAACTGAATTCACTGTGCAGAAATAAAGAAGGCAGCTGTCTTTCTCTTTGCAAAAGATCTTGACATGTTTGTCCCCTGGAAAATTCACCTTTCGATGGCTCCAAGTTACAAGGAGAGGCTGATTCAGACTGGTCATGGCAGAGAAATCCTGCTTATGGTGGGAAAAGTCAGATGCTCATGTTGACCATGAGAATGTGGAAGACCCCAGATGAGGCCATCTGCTTTCTCATGGGACCACAGAATGAAGGTGCTTCAAGCCCAACATTTGGGTGTTTGACTGTAAAGGCCTTGGGCTCTTTAAAAAATATATGCACCATATGATATTAAAAGACTCCTAATTCTCCAAGGATTGGCCAAGAAGGAGTTTCCTGTTTTTTCAAGTTGCCCTGCAGAACATATTATACTGTCCAGAAATGATGTTTAAAGTTTCAATAGCTTCTGGTTCTCTGGGCCACATCACCTTGCAGTTGCCCTCAAATTGTTTCTGAATCACGTTTCCTCTGGCATGAAGCAGGAGCCCTCGGTTCACATTACGCCTTACAATGCACAGCACTCTCACCCTGCTGCAGAGAAGCTTTAATGTCAGAATGAAAAATGATAAAGCATAAATGAAATAGCAACCACATGTTCTTTGCAGTGTGGCCTTGGGTCTGCATGACTTTTCAAAGCGGCAAGTAAACCATCTTTGCAGCACTTGGTAACAGAGATAGGGCCTTCTGGGAGAGAAGGGTAACAGAGATGGGGCCCTCTGTCTCCATGCCCTTGTGGACTAGAGTCTCACCAGAAATGGCCACTCTATATACAGAGGGCAATAAAGTGGGGGAATAGATGAGTGAGACCAGAGGACTGTGTTCAAGTCTCTGTTGTTTTACTCTGGATTTACCATGGATTTGATGCCCTGACTGTCAATCCCTTCTTCTGTCTTCATTCCTAGCCCCTTTTGCTCTCAGTTGGATTCTTGGGGCATCTTGCAACCATCTCATCACCACAAGTCTGACCACCTTTAAATCTGTTTCCTATCTTGCAGGCAAGATTTTTGGAGTCTGAAAAATCCCTTTTAGTTCTTTCATAATAAACTAAGTTTTGACTCCTTAACATAATTTAAATTTTCCCATGTGATATTACTTCTCATCTCCTGAGACTCTCTATGAACTCATGTCCTTTAGTGTGTCATAACAAACTACTCATATTCCCTGCACATACCATGCTCATGGACAGTTGCATACCCTTGCCCACACTGTTGCCCAACCTGGGAAGTCCTTACCACATGTTGACTTACTAGAGAATTAAAATTTATTTTCCAAGGCTCCAGGCATCACCTGCTCTGTGAAGCCATTCTGATAACTATTATAGAAATATTAGTAGCCCCACAGATCCCTGTGTATACCTTTATGACATCATTTATCTAACTTATATGGTAAATATTTATTTTCAGTTTTTTCCCTTGCCTGAAACTATGTGCCACTCCAACACGGGAGCTCTACTCTATACCTCGCTTCACAGCAGTGTACCGGAGCCAGGCTCACTTCTTGTCTGCATTTTTCCTATCTTTGAGTTCAATGACACCATATTGGTAGTTCAAAATTAGGCATGATCAAATTGCTTTTAGCACAGAAATAACAAACACCACAAATCAGCTCCTCTCAAATGAAGCCAGTTGCTCACCATTCACAAGCATATCACTGCTTACGTTCATTCTTAAAACCTAGCACAGGCTCTGAAATAGTCTTTACAAAAAAGCTGAAAAATAAATAAATAAATAATCTAAATAAGGAGCTAATAAACAGGGACACCATAATTTACTTAATCTCTTTAACATTTTCATAATGAATCTTCAGTGGTAAAAGAAAGATATCTACCAACCTGTAGGGAGAATAGCAAGGTGATGTAGATGGGAAAGGGTTGAAATACATGCATCATATCACATATAAATCACAGCACATACAAATCATAAGGGTTCAAATTTATTATTTTATCTCGATACCTACAGAAATGCTACCACATGGGTGAAGAATGAAGGGTTGAAGTGTGGCCAAAATACTTCCTACAGGCCACCAATTCTCATTTTCTCCTATTTATAAGCTTTAGGTGACATTCTTAGCAATTTTTAGATCCTTATGAATCTAAATTGAATCATATAAATCAAATTGCTTGCAATATATTCCAGCCTTTACTTTTTAAAAACTTAACTCTTACTAGAGATTTATATGAAATCCACAATCCCTGAATCTCATTTAATTCTCACTGACTCCCAGCTTTGCACTTTACATGCCATCCCCAACAACTTTCACCCCCACGTCAGCTTCAAAAACTAGTATTAACATTCATTCCATTGCCAAAACCTGGGAAGAATTTCCACCTACTATGAGGGCCACAGAAATATGTGAAGAAAGATAATCTGGAATCTATTCTTGCTAGGTTTCTGAAATCAGAGTGAGCTTGCTGGCATGAAGAAAGTAGAATGATATTTTGTCTCATTACTTGTGTTTGGAACTTGGCTCAGGAATGAAAGTTCTGGAAAATATGAGCACTGTGCCTCCACTGTGATGACCCATGCTTTTGAAGCCCACCAAATTCTTTCTACTCTTCTCCACCCCTTTCATTAGTCTTTCCCTCTCTGAAAACATTTGGCGATTTCAACTCTTCTCAGATGGTCAGGCAGGAACTAGGCATGTATACAAGCAGAGATGAGTCTTTGGGCAGGAGTTGAGGACAGAAGAGTTAAAGTGAACCTGAAGCCTCTGGAAGTGCAAAGATCCATGTGGAGGCAAAGGGAATCTTGGGAGCAGGGACGCTACATGTACAGAGAGTTCAACTTTTTCTTTTTTTCCCCCAGAATTTGTTTTAAATGAAAAAATGGAAGGAAATATAATATCTACAATACTTGACAAGATTCTAGGTAGAATGGGGAGAATGGCTGGTTTCTTCTTTAAACTTTAGTAATTTCCCTTAATTTTAATATTTAAGATGCATTCTTCAAGTGAGTATGAAATAGACACTTTTCGGGGAGAATTATTCTAGCACTTTTAGGTGGGAGGAGGTCTTTGTAGTTATTCACAAGCAGGGAAGGAAGTACTGGTCTTCCCAGTAAGCGAGAGGACAAGCCAAAGCTTGGGGAAGCCGGAAGTCCACTTCTTCTGGCAAGTGCATAGGACGTGTCAATCACCAGACAAAGGTGAGCATGGATCCTGCTCCTCTGTCTCTCATCCTCTACTGCGTGGTTTCCAGGTCTGAGTTAGGAACAGCTGACTTGCCCCAAAAAGCCTCCTCCTCATGTCCTCTTTCCTTCACTCTGTGAGCCCCTGTATAAAGCCTGGGATTTGCATTTGTCACAGAAGGCAAGACTTATCCCAATGAGCAGCAAAACAGAAACTGTTAAGTGACTTTCCTCTAAGGGCAAGAGAGTATACCAGTCTCTCTCTTTAGTATCTGCGGAATATAGCACAGTCACAGGCATCTGGTAGTTTCTAAACTGAAACACAGAATATACATTTAATTGTGTAAGAATAAACAGAATAAAGTCTAGGGCACTTCTCTTTGGCACCTCTAAAAGTTGCTAATGAAAATGTTGCTGTGAGAAGACCGGGAGCCACATGTCAGGGTGGGCCCACAAAGAGTGGGGTGGAGTGTGCATGGGAAAGCACAGTCTTGACTACGTGCCCAGGAAAGTTTAGAAACAGGAAACTTAGACACAGCCCAGTAACATAATGCCAGGCTCGGAGCAGGAGACTTTTAGTTAGTGGATTTGCAGGAGATACTCTGTGACTCTACCTGCTACTGGCAATAAATGGTATTAACATTCTGGAGAGGTGGAAGAATTGGTTATTCTGTAGAAAAGCCAGTTAGCTGTGATGTAAGCAGACAGACAGGTGGGTGGGCAGCTGTATTTCTTTAGCTCTCTGTGACTTGACCCCTTTTTTTAATACCCTGGGCCGAGGACCCACCCATACTACACGCACAGCTGAAGCTGGACTTATCTTGAGCTGCTGGATATTTGTGAGTGTTCAAAGGCCCTAGATTTACTGTTTCAACATGTCCACAGGCACCTTGATCCTCTTTGTGAATCCATATTTAGAGCTGGAAGCAGAACGATTTCTTTGCAGAAGCAAGACAAAATTCTTTGAAGGATATTTTAGGATTACCAGTTCCAAGGCTGCTCCCAAGGATGCTGCCACAAATTCAAAGGAATATAGCAGGCTTGGAAACTTGTCTTAATTTTTAAAAAGTTAATTTTAAGGGAAACACAGTAAGGAACACTTGGCACCTGTCTGTTATGCACCCTGTGAACTACTGTGTTGAGGCAGGGCATCGATTCCATGTTTGATTGTGTCATATGCCTTGCCATGATGCTGTATTTTTGAAAATCACCAGAAACTGTTTTAGGTGGCTGTGGACACCAAAAAGAAAGAAAAAAAGAAAGAAATATAAAAGTTAACAAAGAACAGTAAACAAGAGTGTCAGTGTCCCATCCATCTGATTCCAAATTTTGCAAAGTTTCACAGGGTTCACCAAGCACACATGTCCCATTAATGAGTAATTGTGTGTGTGTGTGTGTGTGTGTGTGTGTGTGTTTTGAGACAGAATCTCATTTTGTTGCCCCAGGCTAGAGTGCCATGGCCTCAGTGAGGAGTTGTGTTTTTTAAAAAATGAAATAATTTTTTTTCTCTTAAGATATGTATAGTACATAATTGTTTTCAAACGGCTCCTAAATGGTTAGGAAGGGCATAAGTGTTAATCAAGTTCACTGGACCTAACTATTTAATAAATAGAAATAGAGGGAAATGTGTATTAGTATTTGTTTGGGCCTAGGGATTCTGTGAAAAAGTTATTGAGATGCTTAAAGACACTGTCATTCAAGAAAATTTGGGGTCTCATGCCCAAGGTAAAGCTTGGTGACCCTACAAACCTCTCAGGATTCTTATTCTTGCTCAGACTTCTTAGACCTGAGTTGTGAGAGAAAGTAACTTGCTCCAGCATACTTTTTTTTTTTTTTTTGAGACAAAGTCTCTGTCACCCTGAGTAGAGTGCCATGGTGTCATCATAGCTCACAGCAACCTTGGACTCTTGGGCTAAAGCAATACTTTTGCCTCAGCCTCCCCAGTAACTGGAACTACCGGTACCCTCCACTACATCTAACTAATTTTTCTATTTTCAGTAGAGATGGGGTTTTGCTCTTGCTTAGGCTGGTCTCAAACTCTTGAGACTCAAGTTCTCTATCTGCCTCAGCCTTCTAGAATGCTAGGATTATAAGCATGAGCCACCTCACCTGGCTCCCAAATACTTCTTGTTAAATATTTTCTCTTAACACATATTTGGCAAAGAAAATAACAAAACATTTTAACTATGTTATCTCATTTAATTCTCAAAATGTCCCAATACAGTAGGTATTACAGAATGTATATGTATGTACTATATTTTATAGATGAAGAAATCAAGGTCTGTAAGAGGTCGTTAATCAAGTGTCCCATGTCACATAGCACTAGTAAATGTCATTTGAGCACAGAATGGTTGGACATGAAGCTAGTGCCTTTTCCACCACCCACACTTTCCCTAAATGGATGGGTGAATGACTACTTAGGCTGATTAAAGACCTGGCCTTTCTGAACAGGGTAGGGAGGAAGAACATGCCAGAAGCCATGGAATGGTGGAGAAAGCTGGACAGCATATTTTCTTGCATGAAATCAAATGCATCAATTATTATAAATACTCTTCTTTTATAGTACTGAATAACTAGAAAGAGAATGCCTGATGTATCTAATTGAGTTCCACAAAGCTCACCCTTTCCTTTCCTTTGTATTTTGAAGATACACAAGAACTATATTCTCTGTTACCACAAAGTTAAGTCCTAAGTACTTAGAAAAGTCATGGGCAGGTCCAAGTTCAAAGAGGACAATCCCTTCAGTTCTGCATCTCTTTCCTCTGTCTGATACATTCACCAACCGCTCGTCCAAATATTTGGCATGTTTGAGATACTTTTGCCTCAGTCAAGCATATCTATTTGCATAAAACATTTAGATATTAAATACCTAATGCTTTTTAAAAAACTTCAGAGAAGGCGTATGTTTTCCTTAACCTCACTTTTTAAAAAGAGAAAGAGAGAATGAGAGAGAAAAATGCATCCATCGTACTTTCTATAAAGGGAATAGCTCCAGGCAAACCTTGCTAAATATTTTAATGGTTTAAACATTCATTTTAGCAAGTTTTCTTTAATTTTTTTTTAAACTTTGTTCCCTTTGAACTGGCTCAACCTTCATGTTTAATCCTTGGAGTTTTCAAGGAACAGCTCACAGAAAGTTATATACACAAATATAACAAACATTTCAAATAAAGTACAATGCATAAACCAGAGAACAGGAGAACTCTGACAACAGCTGCTAGATTTAACACTAATAGTTTTGAAAGATTTTGGCTTGAAGGTTAAGAGTATCTTATGACAATAAGCAGGCTTTGTATATAATGTCAACAGTCCTGTTGCAACATGTCCAGTTTTAATTTATTCTTTTTCATTTGTATAAGACAAATAATATAATTATGAATGTCTGGTTCATGACATTAATTTTTTTTTAAAAGTCCAAAATCAATCATGTTTTTCAAATAACAACATTTAAAAACCTCCGGTGTATATGCTTGCTAATAAGCAGAGTTTGGTCTAAATGTGGTAATGTGCTCCAAATCATTATGCATTTATTTGATTCAAATGAGTGCTTGGTGCTTCTGCATGTGTGGCAGTGATTGAATTTTACACCCAATAGGCTTCTGCAGAGGTTACTGTGACTGATCCTGGGTCTTGAGATGGGGGAGTGGGTACAAGGACTGCCCTTCTGTCCCCCAGATGGGTGTACAAAGATGTTTCAGAATCAGCCTCTGGCCTGCCCCAGACAAAGGTCTGAAACCATCCCCAGCATATCAGAGAATGTTGTACATACATGCACACGTACACAGAAATAAGCGTGAACACAACACACACATATACACACAAGCAATCTAGTCAATGACAACTTTTGTTGGTCTTTGTTTACGACGTTAGATCAAGAACCTTAGGAGAAGGGTTCTCTGTAAGGGGGTACACATCTAGAAGATGCAAAATAAAAGAAGGGCACTGTTGGGCTGCTGTGTGGGAAGCAAGTGAGGCCACCAGGAGTGTGACTTTCAGGAAGAAGGAAGGTTCACCACAATTCTTGGGTCCTGCTCCCAAGGGTGTGCCTTGGCCTGAACACTATTCTCTAAGAAAAATGTCCACAGTTAAAATAATAATAATAATAGAAATATTTCTGAGTACATATTATGTAAGAGGCACTGTAATGAGTGGTTTACTCATATTTCTTTTTGTTTTCATATCCTGCATTTTAGAAACCCTGTATGATTTGGTATATAGGTATCAAGATTGGATGGACTATGTGTGATTACTGAGTCATCTCCACCGTTCTATGAAACAAGTCTTACTATCCCTACTTTATACATAAGAAAACTGAATTAATAAATTTTCCAAAATACCTGTATAGGCAAATACAGGACTCAGACACAGACCTTTCTCCATAAAGAATGTGCAGTGATCATCTGTCTTTCTTTTACAACAATGAAAATGCCAGGGATTGGACAAATGATGTCACACATGGTAATGTGATATTTTCTTGGCCAATGCACCCTTCCATGGGGGCTCAAGCACTTCCCTTTTCATGAATCTTTTTCTGATAAGGTGCTTTCTTGTATGTGAACTAGGTGTGGCTCTTCCCACCCCGTCTCAACTGCAAAATCCTTGTGAATTTCGCTCACCTATGCACCTGACCATTAAGGGAGTCCCATCCTGATACACACACGGGCACACACACACACACACACATGCTCACGTGTCTGGGCTAACCTCTGCTCTCTTGTTTAACTTTTGAATATCACCTCTGAACATCAGCAAAGATGTAGACATTGTAAAAGTCAACCCCGTCATGTTACTGACAAGAACATTGCCATCCAGGAACTGATCAAAGAATAAAGAGGGCACCAGGAGCAATTGTCTTTGCTCACTCATCACACAGTCCAAGAGTTCTTATTTTGTGTTTAGGACCATGTTTACTTTGAGAGATAAGAAGAACAAACACAAGATCCAGGTCCTCCTGGGGTTGTAGTCAAGAAGAGGTAGACAGGTGAGCTGGTGACTGAAGCTCAATGCAGTTAAGTATTTCTTCTGGGGCTCAGTGCCTGTGGCTCAAGTGGCTAAGGTTCCAGCCACATATACCTGAGGTAGCAGGTTCAAATCCGGCCTGGGCCCACCAAAACAACAATGACGGCTGCAACCAAGAAATGACCAGGCATTGTGATGGGCCCCTGTGGTCCCAGCTACTTGGGAGACTGAGGCAGGAGACTTACTTGAGCCCAGGAGTTGGAGATTGCTGTGAACTGTGATGCCAGGGCACTCTACCCAGGGGGGATAGCTTGAGGCTCTGTCTCAAAAAAAAAAAAAAAAGTATTTCTTCTGAGACAAGCAGCATGTGCTGAGGGAGGCAGAGAGGGGCACTGACACCCAGTGGAACCTCTTACCCAGATCTTCTGTACCTGGTCCTTTTATTAGGTAAAAGTATACTGGTAATAAAGTGCCTGGTAGCCATGTCCAGTATTTGCAGAAATTGATGCTCTGTGCTTCTTATTTCTCTAGCAATGATGAGCATGAAGGTGTCTAAAGCCCTAGAATTGAGTAGAATTGAGAAGTGAACTTAACCTCTGCTTCTGCAGCATGGAAGGCCTTTCCATTTTATGTCTGGTGAATTACTCTTTGTCACCAGACTATGAACTTCCTGAGGACAGTAGTCATTCATTTTTTATTGTACACTGGATGTAGGGTTGGGCCTGGCACATGGAAAGTGCTCAGTGTAAGCGTACTGAGTGAATAAGGGTGGTGCTTAGACAGAAACTCAGCATGAGGGGAGGACCTGCACCGATGTTCTATCTTTCATTAGTTTTTTTTCTTTTTTTAAAAATATTTTCAACATAATTGTATTTCTATGTATGTATAACTACTCGTCAAAATTATATGTTTATGTTTTATTGATTGCGTACTACTATTAAATTAAAAAACAACTCAAACCAGAAGAAAAGCATGTAAACTATAAAGAAATACTGGAAATAACTAAAAATAATATTACAATTTTATGTGTTCTTCTGTTTCAGGGTGGCATGATAGAGGGATCAGTCTCAGCCTTTGAAGAAGAGAAAAAGAATGCATGAACATTTTTCAACTTTTAAATAAAAGTAAGCCACGTGGGTTTTTAAAGGATTTTAGTGCATTTCAAGTTGTATATGTGGGAAGTAGATGGGGGGAGGGAGGGTGATTGGTGGAGTCACCTATATGGTTTATCTTACAAGGGTACAAGTGAATCTTTCTAAAAGCAGAGTATGAATGTCTTAACACAATAACTAAGAGAATGACATGAAGGTTATGTTAACCAGTTTGATGAGAGTATTTCAAAATGTATATGAAAACAGCACACTATACCCTGTGATTGCATCAATGTACATAGTCATGCTATAAGAAATTCTTTAAAAAGTTAAAAAAATTGTGAGTTTTTAGGTTCTGATAGACAAAATTCATTGAGTAATTGAACTCTTAAAATATTCAGACTTTAGTATATCATATGCTGCCAATTACATTCTTTAGAATGATTTAAGTTGATGAAAAAGACATTTTAGAAGACTACTGAAGAGCAGTGAGAGAGGGAAACAAAACATGTGATATTTCATAAAGATTGTAAGGTATTAAGTAGCTTGGAAACACTGCTGTTCTTACTGTTTTCCTTTTGGAAGCCTTGACTCTGCCGTGTTGTAGAGACCTACGTCTAAAAACTCGCAGACACCACCAGTTACTTGATATGGGTCTGCTCTGCAGCTTTTTCCTATAATGTTGTTCTTTACACACCAGTCTCAAACTTGCTTTTTTTTTTTTTTTTTGAGATAGAGCCTCAAGCTGTCCCCCTGGGTAGAGTGCTGTGGCATCACAGCTCACAGCAACCTCCAATTCCTGGCTCAAGTGAGTCTCCTGCCTCAGCCTCCCATATAGCTGGGACCACAGGCGCCAGCCACAATACCTGGCTATTATTTGGTTGCAGCCATCATTGTTGTTTTGGTGGGCCCAGGCTGGATTTGAACCTGCCACCTTAGGTGTATGTGGCTGGCGCCTTAGCCACTTGAGCCACAGGCACCGAGCCTCAAACTTGCTTTAACATAAGTTTCTTATAAGGATAAATGGAAACTCACAAAATGAATGGAGGCGTTGCAGTAACTGAAAGCCTCAGGAACTGTGCATACTATCTCTAATACTTCTCTCCTGAGTCAGTGTGTCTCTTGCTGTCAGCTTTATTCTCTGTAACACAAGAGAGTTGGGTACCACTAGGTCTGTATTCATCACATCCACTATGATCCTAAGAGAGAGAATAAGAATTTATTCAATTGTCTTGAAATTTTATCAATTTTCTCTAATTGATTCACTTAAGAGAAAGCTGGTTGCTATAGTTTGGCTCATATTTTCATTCTTACACCAATCACTGTAACCAGAGGGATAGAACATTATTATTATCTGAATCTGGATTTTGTAATCACCCTGTGTCTCAGAATAAGATATATGGCCTAGTGGAATTGGCAACATGCAGAAATTCGTGGTTTGAAGTGAAGGAGGAGTAGGTCCCCACAGCAAATATTTCTCCTATCAAAATAAGGGGGTAAAGGTGCTGGACAAATAGAAACAATCATTATGCACCACAGATAATAATAACTGTAGCATAATTCCTGGGAAGCCTGATGTGTGTCAGGTATTTATACATAATTGCATGTCTATACAAATATATAAGAAGATATTTTCCTCTACTCATTGTTGAAGAAATTGAATCAGAAGGCTAGGCTGCATAGATGATGCCATGACCAGGGAGAAAGGCCAGAACATCATCCAAAGCTTGAGAAAAATTTCTGGATGTCTTAACTTAATAATACCCAAATTATTTCTCTGGAAAAAGATAAAATACAATGAAGATACATATTAATAATTTGTAGTGATGGTGCATCAAATAAACATCAGAAAGAAGGGATGTATAGACAGAATGAAATCCTGATTATTGAAAGAATATTTACATTTCAAAACTAACTTATAGTGCTAGAACCACTAAGCTTTTGGGAATTGAATCACATGTTGAATTATTACTCTAATAAAATTGGAAACTGAGAGAATTATATAATTTAAAAACAATGATCTAATACTTATTTCAATACTTTCCTAAGCTTTTTAGAATATATATGATTCTTTTAGTTACAATTTAGAAAAACTGACAAAATAACGACAAAAGAAAGCAAAGGTATTGTAGATATAAAAATGACAAAATATTTTAAAAAAACAGTATATCCTATTCCAAGAGAAATGACTATTAGTTTAATATATGAGTATATTATGACAAAAAGTAAAAAAAAAAAAAATCAGAAGAATTCATCTGTATCCTGAAACTTGAACAAAGAAAGTTTGCAGATCTCTATAGGATAAAGGTGAACAAAATGTATTAAAGCCAAGTTTATAAAGATAACATTTCAAAAGATGGCTTTTATGACCTAGTTCATAATAAAGATTTTTTTATAGTAACATCTCAGAACTATATGGGCTCAAAATAAATGAATGTAATAACATATGTTCAGCTGAAGACGATAAATATATAGTACCGTGATCAACAGCACTGATGTTAAGAGAAACTCTATTGAGACCAGTTACCTGATGACTCCCTAATTACCCAGGAGTTATTGGAAATGTGTGATCATCTCCTCAACAAAATATTTAGCTAGTGACACTGTGTCAAAAGGGTCATGATCACTACCAGGTCTAAATATCTATACATGATTTATAAATTATAAAAATGATTCTATCAATAATTTGCAGACTGGTTTATTTCACTTGGTAAAGAGTCTTATAATTCATAGTTTAGCTTATTTGCAGAGGATAATGACCACTTTAAAGTTTTTGTTTTAATTATGATTTGCTTTATTCCATTAGTAGTAATATGTATTTACCATCTTCTCAGCATTTATGAACAAGGAGTTGAGGATACAAAGATAATTCTCAAGTCAGAATGTTTCCTGTAAGTAGAATCATTTAGGCTGAGTATGGTGGCTCACCCCTATAATCCTTTTGAAGGCCGAGCTGGGTATATTGCTTGACCTCAGGAGTTTGAGGTTGCTGTGAGCTATGATGCCATGGTACTCTACCCATGGTGACAGAGTGAGACTCTGTCTGAAAATAAATAAATAAATAAATAGAAAAGAAAATATAATCAGATGGTTGTAAAATGGATAATTACAACAGAAATAATCAGAAAGAATAATTCAGATGAAACAAAATTGTGGAATTTGGAATATACAAACTGATGTCTATTACCAAACACAATAAAATTAATATTAGAAAGCCTTAAAGATGTGAATGTAAAACAACAAGTCCTAATAAACTAGATTAGGCTCAGATTGTCAGTACCTTGAGGGCTATAAGAAGCCAAAGAATTCTTCTAACCTTTATCACTTAAGGTTGGGTCCTTAAATTCTGTAGTTGTAAAATGGGGCAAACGATTCCTTAAGAGTGAGAATCTAATTTTGTCTGTGAAAGAACTCAACCAAAGGCCAGGCCTACTATAGATGACTGAAAAATGTACTCCAGACTGGGGATGGCATCTGTGGCTCCGTCCGTAGGGTGCTGGCCCCATATACTGACAGTGGTGGGTTTAAACCTGGCCCTAGCCAAACTGCAACAAATAGAAATATAGCCGGGCATTGTGGTGGGTGTCTGTAGTCCCCACTACATGGGATGCTGAGGCAAGAGAATCACCTAAGCCCAGGAGTTGGAGGTTGCTGTGAGCTGTGACACCACAACACTCTACTGAGGACGACAGAGTGAGACTCTGTTGTTGCCGTAAAGGTCTCACAGAAAAGCCATGTTGTGAAGAATAAGCATGATTATTGAAATTGTGTTTTAAATAAAGGTGACCATCTGCTCGCTCAGGCAAAATGGCAAGCTTCTTTATTTGCAGTTGGCTTATATAGGGAATTTTGTACATGAGCACAATGCAGCATTGACCTCAATGATCCATTTAAACAGCTTATGACCACCCGCCCTGTAAGTAGCTCCTCCCTGGTAATCTGATAATCCACCCAACATACACCTTTAAGCATAATCCTTTCAGCATAACCTGGTTTAACATAACTTAATGAAGAACATGTTGT
>CAUYTI010092481.1:0-20208 GCA_963575145.1 Galago senegalensis | reverse complement strand
GTTCATGGTTTGAGGCCCGGTGTTGGTTGTTCATTGTTGTGTTTTTTCCCCGGCAACCTCACCAGGGGGCCACGTTTTGGGAGTTTTTAAAAAAAAAAAAAAAAAAAAAAAAAAAAGAGTTGAGTCCTGCGCTCTTCTGTTTCTCACTTGAGTGGTTTTTGCCCTTCAGAAGGTTTGGTTTGGGATGATGATTAATCAACAAGTATTTGACCACCTAGTACATACTCAGCTCTGTATGGTATTTTGTTTCCCCCAGATTCACGTTCTGAAAGCCCAAATGCGCTTTCCTTAACTTTCCTTAGGCATCTGACTTGTTGGGTGAGGTGTTCCGTGCAGGTAGTACTTACTGTGTCGGATGGTAGTGCAGAGACAGGGAACTAGAACGGGCTTTGTAGTGGGACAGATTAGAGGTGTTGGGTGAAGGGTAGAAAAGGAATGAGCATTTATTAAGGGATTATACTGGCACCTCCCTCCTGTCTCAGATACAAGCAGCAGCACCCGATTGCGGCTTAGCACAGCCCTACGTGAGAGACCCTAGACCTGGGCTCCCCACGTCCTGTCTGAGTGACCTCATGCATGTCCTACCTAAGCCTTTCTTTTCCTTATATGCAATGCAGACAACTTGGATCTCAGAGGCTCTACACCCACTACCTTTGTGTGGCTTTGGTGTACAAATGTCAGTGGAGGAATGCTGTGTTTATCTTGATGGGTTTTTACTTGGTAGGATCCTGAGAATGAGTATCAGGGTGGGCAGAAAAGAGAGCAGATTTTAGGTAGAGTTGTGTTTTTTCTCTTGGGATCTGTGCCCTTTGGGGAGTTTAACCTGTCTTTTGCGAAAGCTGTCTGCGTGGACTTTGAGTCCTCCCGGAGGGCTTGCAGATTTGACCAGCAGTAGAAGTGCAATCTTTTTTTTTTTTTTTTTGAGACGGAGCCTCAAGCTATCCCCCTGGGTAGAGTGCCATGGCATCACAGCTCACAGCAACCTCCAACTCCTGGGCTCAAGCAAGTCTCCTGCCTCAGCCTCCCAAGGAGCTGGGACTACAGGCGCCCGCCACAACGCCCGGCCATTTTTTTGGTTGCAGCCATCACTGTTGTTTGGCGGGCCTGGGCTGAGGATTCAAACCCGCCACCTTAGGTGTATGTGGCTGGCGCCTTAGCCGATTGAGCCACAGGCGTTGAGCCTAGAAGCTCAATCTTGGTGTTGTGGGTCTTAGGTATCATTCAGTTAGGGACAGGCTTTGGAAATACCTTTCTTCCTTGAGTGCTGGCAATTTCTCAGCCTGATATCACCAGACCAAGTTCTTCCCCAGCCTTGTTTTTCTGTGTGGCAAATTTACGCATTCTTTTTTAAGCTGCTGCCTTCAATTCGTGGAGTTCTGTTATGACCAATATTACACTGCATCTCTAAACATAGATGTTATATCCTGTTTTGTTTGGTAGCTTTGCATTGACCCGTCAGCTGGTGTTTAATATGAAATAGTGCATCTTCCTTGGAAGGAGTGAGCAAGAATCATGTTTAAATTCAGCTGAGAGTTGGGGGAAATCTTTGCTCCTAAGAATCATAAGAATGTCTGGAGAAGTGATTGCTAGTCTGGAGATTCTTAGAAAAAGCTAATAACAGACACTGGAAACTTTGCCAAGGAATGTGGACTTGGGCTCTTTCTTTCTGACTTTTATTTAAGATCTTGTTAAAAGGTGTTCTTTTGCATCAGTCCAATGGGTGGATTTTTACTTGAAAGGCAGCTTTTCTAATAGAACATCGGTGGAAACATTTTCAATTTCTAAATGACTTTAACCTATAAATGAAACTTTGAAACAGGTGGTCTCTTAAGCCATGTCTTAAGGAAAAGTCTCTGGCTTGTAACAAATGGTCCAGAATACCAAGTGGGAAGTGTAAAACTGTTTAAGGAAGATACTAACTCATAGACCAAACTGGGGCGCCTTGGGAACTTGGAGATACTTGTACGAGCAGCCGTGGAGTATTTCGAGAATATTTGAGATGGGGATTCTGGGGCACTGGTGGGGGAAACTGAACTTCCTACTCATAGGCAAGTAGGGTCCCAGAACTTGGGACATACTAGTTAAGATACCTTTGAGTAATTCTCAAGAAGGGAAAAAAAGATAAATCTCCACATCTCAACATTCCATACTGTTTATATCACTGTTTCTCATCTAGATTTAAAAAAATTATATAGACCTTTTTATAATTATATGTAATAATCAGCTTTGCTGTTGTAATAACTCTAATAATTCAAAGGTTTGCAACAGACATTAATTTCTAGGTCATATTATATGTCAGTGGCTGTGAGTCAGCTTCTGTGGCTCTTTCTCCCACAAGCCGCCTTCTGAAAGAGCAACCCCTATTTGGGGCATGCTGGTTTCTTCTTCTTTTTAAACATGTTTTAGACAGAGCGTTAACTCTGTTGTCCCAGGCTAGAGTGCTGTGGTATCAGCCTAGCTCACAGCGACCTCAAACTCCTGGGCTCAAACCAGCTTCCTGCCTCAGCCTCCTTGATGACTGGGACTACAGGCACCCACCATAATGCCTGGCTACTTTTCCTATTTTTAGTGGAGATGGAGTTTCACTCTCGCTCAGGCTGGTCTCCATCTCTTGAGCTCATGGGATCCTCTCACCCAGCCTCCTAGAGTGCTGGGATTACAGGTGTGAGCCACCACACCCACCTGGCCGGGACATGTCAGTTTCAAGGTGGAGGGGAGAGAGCGAGAGAACCCCTGGAATCATGCAGTGCTCTTAAAGGGTCTGTCCCAATCTGGTGTGTGTTCATTCCAGAGCAAGTCACACAGCCGAGCCACAAGTCAGTGGAGTGGGGATGTCTTCCTGTGGAAAGTCACTTGGCAATAGTGAGAGTGTATGATCCTATTAAAGAGGAGAGTTAATAATTATGAACAATAATTCAGTCTGCCATATAGTCTGTGTCTGCTGCTTTCACTGAACATTATTTAGTAAACGTATCAGTTGAGACTTAGCATTTTAAAATGCTTTAAACGCATTTCCTCCTTATTAAGTGTATTTAAAATTTAGATTAATTTGAGGGGAGGCTGGTGTGTCGCCATGAAGAAGCGGGAGATCTTGTATGAATTCATCATTGTAGTACCTAGAATCTCCCACATGGTTTTGAATCATGGTAAATGTTAAATACTAGGTATCTGAATTTAGTGGACTCACCTCCAGTGTTTCACATTATTTGCTACTGTTTTATCCTTATTTTTGTGGTATAATTTATATGCTACAACATTTACCATTTTAAAGCATACGATCAAGTGGTTTTTCATGTATCCACAGAGTCGTACAACTATTATTACTAATTCCAGGATATTTTTGTCACCCCTAGAAGAAATCCCACCCTTGTTAAAGCTGTCTCTGTAGCCCCTGGCAACCAAAATTTTGCTTTCTGTTTCTAAGGATTTACCTATTCTGACATTTCATATAAATGAAACACACAGCACGTAGCCTTTTGTAACTGGCTTCCTTCACTTAGAATAATGTTACCAAGGTTTATTGCTGATGTTTTCTGATATATGCTCTTTAACATATTTAGGAACTTTCTTTTTGCTCCTTAATTTTACATAGAGATTTTAATGGAATGGCTGGTATTGACCAATGAATGATAACAGTAAACATTTGGGTAATTGTGGACATGAGTGTCTTCCACAGCGGTTATATATACTATTAGTTAATGTAGTTAACTCGTTGATTAATTTCCTAATGGGAATCATTCTTGTTTTCTTGTATTCATTTGACATCATCCTGGTATATTTTTTTCTTTTTTGAAACAGAGTCTCATATGTCCTCGATAGAGTGCCGTGGCATCACAGCTCACAGCAACCTTAAACTCTTGGGCTTAAGTGATTCTCTTGCTTGAGCCTCCCAAGTAGCTGGGACTGCAGGTGCCTGGCTATTTTTTGTTGTAGTTGTCCTTGTTGTTCAGCTGGCCCGGGCCAGTTTCGAACCCACCAGCCTCGGTGTATGTGGCTGGTGCTGTAAACACTGTGCTATGGGCGCCGACCCTATTTTTCTTCTTTTTTAAAAATTATTTTAGTATATTATTAGCTGTTACTTCATCAATGATACTTATTACAGTTAAACATAATTTCCTTTTTGTCCTAATATTTTGATATCAGATATAGGTAACCTCCATTAAATGATTTGAAAGTTTTCTCCATTTTTAAAATGTGTGTCTTAGCATATTTGTGTAAAGTAGGACTTAATCTTTGAAGATTCATATAAGCTCACTCTAAAGCTGTTGGCTCCTAGCTTACTTTTTTTTTTTTGAGACAGAGCCTCAAGCTATCCCCCTGGGTAGAGTGCCGTGGCATCATGCTCACAGCAACCTCCAACTCCTGGGCTCAATCGAGTCTCTTGCCTCCGCCTCCCAAGTAGCTGGGACTACAGGCGCCCGCCACAACGTCCGGCCATTTTTTGGTTGCAGCCATCATTGTTGTTTGGTGGGCCCGGGCTGGGGATTCGAACCCGCCACCTTAGGTGTATGTGGCTGGCGCCTTAGTCGATTGAGCCACAGGCGCCGAGCCTCCTAGCTTACCTTTTAGTGGAAGTTCTCTACAACAGTTTTGTGAATATTTATTTGTTCAGGTTTCCTACCTCTTCTTAATTTCTATTTGGCCACATTTTTTTTTTTTTACTAGAAAGCCATCTAATTTATATAGATCCCCAAACTTACTGACATAGCTATTCATAGCACACTGTTATAATTTACAATCTTATTAAGATTTAAATAATTATTACCTATTCTGTTTCCTTTTTCTTCTTTCTATATGGGTTAGGCTTTCTAAGTTTTAATTTATCTAATTTGTCTTTTAGAAGAATTCAATTTGGGATTTGCTTATAACTTTTGCTCTTTTCTGTTTTTAATTTATGCTTTAATTTTTTTTTTTTTTTGAGACAGAGTCTCATTTTATCACCCTTGGTAGAGTGCTGTGGTGTCACAGCTCATAGCAACCTCTAACTCCTGGGCTTAAGCGATTCTCTTGCCTCAGCCTCCTGAGTCACTGGGATTATAGATGCCCGCCACAACGCCCAGCTATTTTTTTGGTGCAGTTTGGCTGGGGCTGGGTTGAAAACTGCCACCCTTGGTGTATGGGGCCGGCGCCCTACCCACTGAGCCACAGGTGCTGCCCTGTGCTTTAATTTTTAAATTCTCTTTCCACTTTCTTCAGGTTTTTTCTTTCTTTTTTTAAATGGGAGCACCAAACAGGTGGGATGTTTTTCAAATGCATATTTATCTGCTCTTGTAGACAGACTCTGTTTCTTGTTTGCTTCAGATTTTTGAGTCAGTATGATGAGTTAATATAGGCTAGATGTACTTTTTGGTTTTCTTGGGTCTGGACAATGAGCTAATTCAGTCTGGGTGTATTTTTATGGTTTTCTTGTGTCTGATGAGGTAATAATATAGGCCTGCTACTTGCTTGCCAGCAGAACTAGTGAATTACTGGATCCCTGTGTTTCTGTTTGATGTCATTAAATTTGTCTTGGATCCTTAGACTACCAGTTATCTGTGAGCTGGGAAGGGAGTCAGGAGAAAGACAGGGTCCTGGGCGGTCCAATTGGGGAAACTCGGTCTGCTCCTCTGTGTGTCTGCATCCACTAAAGCCTGGCTTCTTATTGTTTTAGCTGCCCTCCCCATCTTGGTGGAGCCCAGTCCCTCCAGCATTTGCAGTCTGGCCTGCTCTGGGCTTGTTGGACACACCCAAGGTGCCTTCAGGTTCCTGTGACCTTCTTCCATCTCTACTCCTCATGGAGGAGATAAAGCTGTGCGGACAGGCGCCCTCTGCTGGTGGCCCTCACCAGTGCTTGGCATCCTCTTGTTCCCAGCCAGACAGACGTCCTTGTGGTTCTCTTTGGCCCCACTGTCGGACTTCGTACGACCCTTATTCCTCCTGACAATTATACTTTCAAGTTGGGGTGCATATGAGGGGATTTAGGACATTTTCTATGTCTTAGTTTACCTAAGTGACGTGGGTTAAAAAATGCCTCTTAGGCGGGTGCAGTGGCTGATGCCTATGATTCTAGCCCTCCGGGAGACTGTGGATGGTGGATTGCTTGACCTCAGCCTGAGCAAGAACAAGACCCTATCTCTGAAAATTAGCCAGGAGTTGTGGCAGGCGCCTGTAGTCACAACTACTTGGGAGGCTGAGACAAGAGAATCACTTGAGCCCAAGAATTTGAGGTTGCTGTGAGCTGTGACACCACAGCACTCTACTGAGGGTGACAACATGAGACTCTGTCTCAAGAAGAAAATAAAAATAAATAAAAAGAAGGAGGCCTCTTAGTTCTTTTTTTTTTCCAGTTGTAGCTCAGAAATTATATCCATTGGGAAACCTTTGACAGTGTTGGCCCTTTATACTTAAACCTGGCAGGGGAGATACCATGATCACACAGGTGGTGTCCCCAGGGTAGGGCTTATCCATTGTACTCCGGATGTGCTTACCCCTGCGATTTCCCCAAATGGGGGAAACTCAACTGCATACTTTGTGAGGACTGCGTTTGCATTTTCCCCTGGAAAAAACAAACAAGACAAGAAAGTTTTGGCATTTAGATGGCACCCTTTCCTAGTTTCCAGAATTGATACGGCTCTAGTCACTGTTTTCCTTGTTCATTTTTCGTCCCCCAGCTGTTTCACTCTCATTTTCTGGGTTAATACCTGGACAGTGGAAAAAGGGAGAAAACAAAGGCTTGAGTTTATCTAGAGGTCTAGATTTATAATTTTTCAAACAAGTATGTAACATTGTATCTTATTAATGTAAGCACAGCCGTTTCCTGGTTCTTGAGCCTTTGGGGTTTTTCCAGGTTTCATTCTGTTCCGTGTTGTGTTGGGAATACCTTTGACGGGAACATTTTTGAGATTGTCCCGTTAAGTTTATTCTCCAAATTGGGCTTAGATTTAATTTTACAACAAAACCAACAACTGAGAGTATTCTGTTCAGTTTGTATGGGACATGTCTATTCTTCAAGCGTCTTCTGTGCACCTGGCACGAGGGAGGTAACTCGAGGTGGGTAAGGTGCAGTCTGTACGTTCAGAGAGTCCTCCCCTTCACCCTAGAGATGCCTCAAGAAGCTTTGTCAGTCTCTTCTGAAACTAGATCATCCTGTTGCCCTCATTTCTCTAACAGTATCCAAAAGAGAAGTCAGATTATTTTAGCATGACTTGTTTCTATTACATTTACATTGGTTCCTAATGCATACCACTCTCTATTCATAAACCATATGTTTCATGTAATAATAGAATTTTTACGAGTGATTTATGTAATTTAATATTTGGTCTTGTGGCTGGCTGACCACAGTAGTGGATCTTAAAATTTAAATTCTTTGAACCAGAAAGTTTTCTAAATCAATCTAGCTCTGTATCTCTCTTCCTAGGGTAGAAAAAAGGAGGAGGAGGAGGAAGAAATGCTCTTACAATGGAAACCTACATGGTGAGAGCTGTAGCATGTAGGTTTTGTAGCAATGGGTGTTTTCATTTATTTATCAACAGTGTAGGCCAGATCACACCTATAATCCTAGCACTCTGGGAGGTCGAGATGGGTGGATTGTCTGAGCTCACAGGTTTGAGACCAGCCTGAGCCACAAAGCAAGACCTCGTCTCTAAAACTAGCCAGACATTGTGGTGGGCACCTGTAGTCCTAGCTACTTGGGAGACTGAGGCAAGAGAATCACTTGAGCCCAAGAGTTTGAGGTTGCTGTGAGCTATGAAGCCACAGCACTCTACCAAGGGGTGACAAAGTAAGACTCTGTCTCAAAAAACAAAGAACAGTGTAGTTGTAACTCTTCACAAGGGCTATTCTAAATATCTATTGATGTGGTAAAATCATTAATAAGATAATGTATTTGAGGCATTATGACTCCAAATGCAATTTTTATTTTTAGCAGCATTTATTACATGCCTGCTGCAAACCCACCTTTATGGTTTATAAGGGGATGCAAGAATACTTACAAATACTTACGGACAAGTGTGTGTGTCTGTGTGTGAATAGTGATATAGCCTTTACACCTACCATGTTCCAGGCACTATTCCTGTTGCTCCATATATTAATTAGCTCAATTGTATTATACCTATTTTACAGATGTGGACACTGGGACATAGAAAGATTAAAAATCTTGCTTAAGTCACACTGCTAGTCAGTAGTGGAACTGGGGTTCTCAGCCGGGCAGTGTGGTGCACGTTACTCCCAGCTGCATTGTCATTCCACAGACACTTATTAAATACGATTCCACTGGCAAGGGGTTGAATTGGGTCATTTCTAAGATATATTCATTCCTTCATCAAATACTTACTGAGTACCTACTGTGTGCCAGGGGTAGGATGCTGTCTGCTCTTCTGGAGTTTATAGACTAGTAGGGAGTTAGACAGACAATAAGTAGATTTTACATTTTCACATCGTAATAAGTCTCATAAATAAAGAGAAAAAGCCAGAGAAGGGCTAGAGGGTGAAGGGGTACGGGGATATTGTTTGATTTTATGGGCTGAGGAGGCCTCTCTGTGTAGGTATTATTTGTATGGAAACCTGTTTGAAGAAAAGAGCCAGCTCCACACTCCACAGGGATCTGGAGGGAGAGGAGTGTTCCAGGGATAGGGAGCAGCAGGTCCAAAGGCCCTGAGGTCACAGCCTGCACAGCCCATGGGCTAGAAGGAAGGCCAGTATATCCAGGGCTGGATGAACTGAGGGGAGTGTGACCATGAGGTTGGTGAGCAGGATCAGGACCAGGTCATGTCCTTGCGGGTTATGGGAAGGAGTTAGGATTTTTTTTTGAATGCCAGGGATGTCTTTGAAAGTTTCAAGCAAGGGAGTGACATGTTTTGATCTACATTTTTAAAATAGTTGATGGCTGCAGGATGGAGAACTGACCAGAGGGTAGCAAAAGTCTAACAGGAGGCTTTTATGTTGAGCCAAGTGTTCTGTAATTTGCGATGGTCATAAAGGTGCTGCCAACCATACGCACCTGCCCTAGAACTTTGATCTCTGTGGCAAACTCCACTGCCAGAGGACACGAGGGAGTGGGGAAAGCTGGGCCCTTCAGTTCACCTAACCTTCTGCTCATTCCCCTGAGACTTTATGTTTTCAGAGGGGATTCAGCTTGGTAAGAAACCCCGACCTCCAGGAACCTGGGATCAGTCTTTGGTACAGAAGACACTAGCTTCCATAGATTTATGCAACTTACTTAACCTTTTCAAGGCTGCTTTCTCACAGGTAGAGACAATGTCTGTCCCATCACCTCACAAGGCTGTTATGGGGTACACTGAAATGAGATTGTGAAGCACTGTGTACAGAGCGGTACCGTGGCAATCTGAGGTGGCGGTGTCTCTGTTTAGGAGATTATAGACATTGGTAGTCTGTCAGCTGTTATATTGTGCTCATGTTATATTTAAAGGAACACCCTGGACTGGAGAGGTATAGGCGTTTCCCCTGGTCCTAGGAGGAAAAAATCTGGCATGTGTGACAAGATCTGATTGACTGACTCTCTGTTTCCCCACCCCAGACAACTGATTAGAGAACTGTTTAACGCCACGCTGGCTGGCCAGGATATTTCAGACCTTTATGTGCTGTGGGCCATTCCTGGAAGGTTATTGGCCAAAATCCCCAGAGCTAAGGTTAGGGGAGTTGGCTGCTAGAGCTGGGGAGAGGCAGACAGGTAACCACACATCCTCAACAGACACACACACACACACACACACACACACATGAACAGACACAGTTACAGTTGTTGGGGGCTAAGTTAGATGTGTAAATAAATGATTAAAACTGTGAAAATTGCTTCAGTGGAGGTGTGTTTAACATTTTGAGAAGGGAGTAACTAATTCTGCCACGGAGGCGGTCAAGAAAGGCAGGAGAGGAGAGAGCATGTGAGCAGATTCCTATGAGATATTTGAAGATCTTGACATTAAAAAAAAAAAGTGGGGGGCTTTTCAAGCACAGATGGGGTGTGTGAAACAGCATGGCAGGTCTTGAAAATAAGATGATGAGAAAGAGGCTGCTAAGATCAGTCTAGGCCAGATTGTGGAAAACTTCTATCTGAGCTATACTGGCTTACCTGACCTAAGATTTTGAACTCTTTCTCTCTTTTGTACAGTGTTTGGCCACTGACAGAGATATTATGGGGCCCAGTGCAGTAGTGTTGATAAAATGCAAAGGTTGGGCCCCTGCAGTGACTACTACTATGTCTTTCCTGAGGTCAGTGTTTACATGTTTACTGAAATGACTAAGACTAGATGGTTATCTTAGAGTTCCAGAGAAGATGATGTCCCTTCCCAGATCCCCAGACACGAGGGTGAGGGTGGTGCATGCCCCATGGTCCCAGGACACAGAGAGCCATGGGATGAGTGAAGCTGCCTTAGCTGAGCTTTGCAGTCCTGTTCACACCAGGAGCAGCTGCTAAAGTTGTGATGCCCTGGCTGACAAGCTCCTGGACCTGCCCCGTGGTCAGAAGCACAGCTGAGAAGTGTGTGGGTGGGGGCTGTTTCCATTCCCATGAGTACTTTCTGTGAAAATGGTGCGCCTTTTCAGTAATTACAAAAATTTTTGATATTGCACAAATATGTGATTAGATGATCTGAGGTCAGTGCAGATGGGAGGCAGAGGAAGGTGCCTTTTCTGGTACTTGAGTTGAATGGTACTTTCCGTGGCCCATTGGGCTGGTGGCACTGCCCTTCACCCCAGGCCATGCCTCCCTCTTCACTGTGCCTTCCCTCTTCCCACAAGCCCCATGATCTGCCGGAGCTCATGGGTGTGACTGCTGCATTGACCTCTGGTTCCCATGTGTTCTCTTGTCTGGGGGTGGGGCCCTACCCAACCTGCAGAGCTTCAGGTAGAGGGAATACAGAGAAGGCACCAGCCTGTGATCTGATGTCAAGGCCCTTTCCCTGAAGGCTAGTCTCTTACCATACTCCTTAGTCTTTGTCCCCCAGTGGTTCCAAGGTGACATTCAGAAGTTTTCATGTCTACTGCTAGGCAGGGCTCTGCTCTGTTATCTTGGTTTCTGAAAACCAAGAAATGTAACTATAAGACTGGGCCTTTTCAGTTTTACAGCCTTTCTTGGATACTGTAGAGACATAATTTATTCAGATGACTTTGTACTAAAGGCTAAAGAGGTCTATAATTTTTCTGTTTTTTTTTCCTTTTTGCTCTTCAATGTCAGCAATATTATTTTTCAATTTTTTTTTCTTTTTCTTTCCTGGCATTTGTTCCCCCGACCACCTCCCCCCCTCTTAAAACTCTTTTTCTTAGGGAAAATTTTAAGCATACACAACAGAGAATTGTATGATGAAGCTTCTGAGTACCAGCTTTAACAGTTACCAATTCTTGAACATCTTGTATTGGCCCTGCCAAACCATCCTTAAATTAATTTGAAGCATATACCAGACATCTTATCATTTCATCTAAGCATTTTAGTATTCATTTCTAAAAAATGAAATACTTTGGAAAATCATAATATTTTCATTATCACTCTTAATGATTCCTTAATGTTATCAATATTTACATTTTTCTGAATATCTCAAAAATATTCAAATTTTCCTGAATATCTTAATAATCGTTTTGATGCCATTTGTTGATCTTTCTTTCTTTTTTTTTTGAGGCAGATTCTCACTTTGTTGACCTGGGTAGAGTGCCGTAGCATCATAGCTCACAGCAACCTTAAACTCATGGACTGAAGCAGTCCTCTTGCCTCAATCTCCCAAGTAGCTGAAGCTACAGGTGCCTGTCACAATGCCTGGCTAGTTTTTCTATTTATAGTGGAGACAGGGTCTTGCTCATGCTCAGGCTGAACTCCTGATTTCAAGCAGTCAACCTACCTTAGCCTCCCGGAGTGCTAAGATTACAAGCCTAGGTCACCAAGCCTGGCTGATCTCCTAAGTTTCTTTATTCTCTGTTTTCTTCTTTTCTTGCAATTTATTTATTGGAGAAGCTGGGTCTTTGGTTCTTTTTAGTTCGATATAGTGTGGGTTTTGCTGATTGTATCCTTATAGTATCGTTTAACGTGTTCCTCAGTTCTCTATATTTCCTGTAAATTGGTGTTGTGTCTAAAGGCAAGTTTAGTATTTGTATTTGATTTTCTTGGCAAGTATAATTCATAGGCGGCAGTGTGATCTTCTTTTAGGAAGCACATCACATTTAGTTATCTTGTTGTGGTGGTTGATTGAGTTTTTATGTGTTAAGTGTTTAAGAGGGTTCAGTCTCCTTTATATTAGTCTGGGTCCAGGCGTGGTATGGTCTTGAGAAAATGGGAAAGACAGAGTTTATGATGTGCTCCGAGTTCCTCCTCTGTTGAGTTGTGACAGTGGTGGGGCTGTTATGTTCTCTGTCCTGAGCTGTTTGCTTGTGCCGTTTCCTCCAGCACTTCCTGAAAGATGAATTGGCAAGGATATAATCCAGAGCACTGCCATAGTTTGTCTCTCTTGTCATGAAAGACCTAGCCACGCTAGAAACACTGAGTAGGGAGATGCTGGGATTTTTTTTGGAAAATGATTTTTGTTATTTTTTTTTTTTAGAGGTGTTTCTTACTTTGGCTAAACCAGCTGCTTCTGCTAATAATTCTCCAAAATCTCATTTGATTTGTAAATTAACTCTTTTCTTTTAGGATCTTATTTTGCCCAATGGTGGAACTCCAGTAGGCACTTCGAGCCCAGCTTCCTCATCTTCCCTCCTCAACAGACTCCAGCTTGACGATGACATCGATGGTGAGACTCGAGATCTCTTTGTCACAGTTGACGATCCCAAGAAGCATGTGTGTACGATGGAGACCTACATCACCTACCGGATCACCACCAAAGTAGGTCCCTTGGCTGTACAATGCCCGTGCTAAATAGCTTTGAAGTTGGGGTCCTACTCCATGACTTCTGCCTTTGCTCCCTCCCTCCTTTGGTTCCCGTTTATTATGGGTGTGACTTTTTGAGACTGTGTGTGTATTCAGATTAAAAGGATTATAGATAACAGTGGTTAAATCGAGGGAGAAATTATGACTAAGATCTTTCACATAAGCATTTAATCTCTATACTTATACTTATTTTCTAACATGTTATGATTGTATTAAAATTGAAACTTATGAATCATTTTATCAACCTAAATCACTGTGATGGGACCACGATTATAATTTGGCCTACTTGGGGTTGAAAGAATAAGAGGAAGACAAGAGTTAATGCTTACTAACCTTCTGCTGAGTGCCATGTAGGTAGTGGGCAGGGTGTCAAGCTTTTGATTTAGATCAATTTTGATACAGCAATCCTAAGAGTTATATCTTCAGTTACAGTTTTGCTGATGAGGAAAACCAATGCTGAGAGCTGTAAGTAAACCTGTTCAAGGTCACAGAGTTGGTAACTAGGATTCTAACTTGACTGATGGGGCCATACAGCCCAAATTAAAAAATAAAGAAGGCTGGGAGCGGTGGCTCATGCCCATAATCCTAGCACTCTGGGAGACTGAGGAGGGCAGATTGCTTGAGGTCAGGAGTTCAAAACCAGCTTGGGCAAAGTGAGACCCTGTCTCTACTGAAATTAGAAAAATAAGGTAGGCATGGCAAGTGCCTGTAGTCCCAACTACTCAGGAGCTGAGGCAGGGGGATCACTTGAGCCAGGAGTTTGAGGTTGCTGTGAGCTAAGCTGAAGCCGTGGCACACTTGGTTGGGTGACAGAGCAAGACTGTGTTTCAAAAAAAAAAAACTCAAAGAAAAATAAATCCTTCGGAAAGACATGCAAAGAATAGGCTTGGTGCCTGTAGCAGAGTGGTTATAGCACTGGCCACATGCAGCAAGGGTGGTAGGTTCGAACTTGGCCTGGGCCAGCCAAACAATAGTAACAACTGCAACAAAAAAATAGCCAGGAATTGTGGCAGGCACCTGTAGTCCCAGCTACTTGGGAGGGTGAGGCAAGAGAATCGCTTAAGCTCAGGATTTTGAGGTTGTTGTGAGCTGTGACGCCATGGCACACTACTGAGGGTGCCATAGAGAGACTGTCTCAAAAAAGAAAAATGCAAAGAATAAAATACTCTCATATTTTTCTTCATTTTTTTTTACTAGATGAAAATATTATGTTTTAAAAATCATACAAGTCCAGGTGCAGTGGCTTAGGCCTATAATCCTAGCATTCTGGGTGGCTGAGGTAGATGAATTGCTTGAGATCATGAGTTTAAGACCAGCCTGAGCAAAAGTGAGACCTCTGTCTCTACTAAGAATAGAAAACCCAGGGAGTCTGAGGCTTGAGAATCGCCTAAGCCCAGGAGCTGGCACTTGGCACCATGGCAACTCTACTGGGGGCAACAAGGTGAGACTCTGTCTCTAAAAAAGTGACACCATGGCACTCTACTGGGGGCAACAAAGTGAGACTGTCTCTTAAAAAAAAAGAAAAGAAGAGAAAAACCAGCCAGATGTTGTGGTGGGTATCTGTAGTCACAGCTACTGGGAGGGCTGAGGCAAGAGGATCACTTGAGCTCAAGAGTTTGAGGTTGCTGTGAGCTAGGCTGATGGCTCAGCACCCTACCCAGGGCTACAGAGTGAACCTCTGTCTTACAAAAAGAAGTCATACAAGTAATATTAATACACTATTGTAAAAAATAGAAGAAACAATACTAAAAACAAAATACGGAGTAGAAACCAGGAGTCTTCCTTAGCCCTCTCATTCATGTTATTGTTCTTGCTAGGAGCAACCATTGCTAAAATTTGATATATGTCCTTGCAGTCCTTTTCTTCAAATTTAGAGTCACACACCTACAGTTAGAATACATATAATTTAGATTTCAATGTAATATTGCTTCCTAACTTTAATTTTACAGTATTTTTGAAGACCTTTCTCTGTTCATGTGATTATATCTGGCTTATCTTTCAGTCTCTACATAATTATTTATGAAATGATTATGCAGGCTCAGCGCCTATAGCTCAACTGGCTAAGGCATCAGCCACGTACACCTAAGGTGGCGGGTTCGAATCCCCAGCCCGGACCTGCCAAACAACAATGACGGCTGCAACCAAAAAATAGCTGGGTGTTGTGGCAGGCACCTGTGGTCCCAGCTACTTGGGAGGCTGAGGCAAGAGACTCGCTTGAACCCAGGAGTTGGAGGTTGCTGTGAGCTGTAATGCCACGGCACTCTACCCAGGGGGACAGCTTGAGGCTCTGTCTCAAAAAAAAAAAAAAAAGAAAGAAATGATTATGCAGTATTTTTCCCTCTATGGATATTTAAGCCTTTCCCAAGTTTTTGATAGTACTACCCTGTCCTCTCTGTCCCTGGTTCACATTTGAAGATTTGCCTGTGCGTGTGCACACATGCACACACAGTCCTCCCCCATGACCGCCACCACTGGGCTCCTGCCATCTCTCAGACATCAGGCTAGGTGCTTAGATGTATATTACTTCCTCAGAGGTCCTAGGTTAAAGTACATATTTCCAGCAATTATTTCCTCTTATTTATTTTATTTTTTAGGGTGAACTTATTTTTTTACCCTGAAGTCAGTGAAATGCAAAACCTGTTTTTCTTGAATTGGTGCTGTAAGCAGCCAATGACCAGGTGACTGCCTGCCTTGCTGGCACGGCAGAGGTGGCTGCAGTGACTTTTTCCCCACTGTAGTTTGATTCCCCTGGCCCTCAAATGCAGATACTTCAGGATTCTGTTAACTGATTCACAGGCCAGTACTCATGCGCAATTCACAGGTCTTTCCTATTCCTCTTCTTTCCTTCTCTGCCCTGTTCCCTCTGGGTTCTTCTTTCCCTCTCTTCTCCTGGGCTTAATTAATTTCCTATAAATCAGTAAATACCTTAGAGCAGTGGTTCTCAACCTGTGGGTCGCGATCCCTTTTTAACAATGAAAATACATTGCGGCATTAGGAAGGTTGAGAACCATTGCCTTAGAGTAACGTTTTCCAAGTTCCAGGCCCATATTTCATTGGACTGTGATGGCGGAACCTCAAGATGATCTTGTTGCACAGCTAAGTTTTACTTCTTACCATCTCTTTCACATCTGATCCCAAAGCAGAGTTTTTTTCCCCTTCTTTTGTTTTTGAGACAGGATCTTGCTCTGTTGCTTGGGTTAGAGTACAGTGGTGTTGTCATAGCTTACTGCAACCTTAAACTCATGGGCTCAAGTGATTCTCTTGCCTCAGCCTCCTAAGTATCTGGGACTAAAGGTAGATGCTATTTTTTGTAGAGATGGGGTCTCGCTCTGTTGCCCAGACTGATCTTGAATTCCTGACCTCAAGTAATCCTCCTGCCTTGGCCTCTTAAAGTGTTAAGATTACAGATGTGAGCCACCACACTGGCCTCTCTTTTCTTGTTTCTAATAGTGACACCAGATTTTATATCTTCATGGTGCATTTGAAGCCTTCTTTCTGAAAGTCGTGTTAAAGGATATGTAGGGGACAGGGGGCAGTGGCTCACGCCTGTAATCCTAGCACTCTGGGAGGCTGAGGTAGGTGGATCATTTGAGCTCACAAGTTTAAGACCAGCCTGAACAAGAGTGAGACTCCGTCTCTAAACATAGCTGGGCATTGTGGCTGGTGCCTGTAGTCCCAGCTATTTGGGAGGCTGAGGCAAGAGGGTCACTCAAACCTTTTTTTTAAAAAATTATTTTCTTTTTTATTGTTTGCGATTCATTTAGAGGACAAAGAATTAGGTTATACTGATTGTATTTGCTAGATAAAGTCTCTCTTATAATTGTGTCCTGCCCCCAAGAGGTGTGCCATACACCATGACTCCCCATCCTCCTCCCCTCTCCCCACTTGCTCATTCCCTTCCCCCATCTTGTATTAGCTCGTCTACTGCCTTCATATTAGAATAGAGTACATTAAATTCTTGCTTCTTCATTCTTGTGATGCTTTGCTAAGAAGAATGTGTTCCACCTCCATCCAGGTTAATACAAAAGATGTAAAGTCTCCATCTTTTTTAGTGACTGAGTAGTATTCCATGTTACACATATACCACGGTTTGTTAATCCATTCCCGGATTGGTGGGCACTTAGGCTGTTTCCACATTTTGACAGTTGTAAATTGAGCTGTGATAAACAGTCTAGTGCAAATGTCCTTATGATACAAGGATTTTTTTCTTCTGAGTAGATGCCTAGTAATGGGATTGCAGGATCAAATGGGAGGTCTAGCTTGAGTTCTCTGAGGATTCTTCATACTTCCTTTTAAAAGGGTTGTACTAGTTTGCAGTCCCACCAGCATGGTAAAAGTGTTCTCTTCTCTCCACATCCAGGCCAGCATCTGCAGCTTTGAGACTCTGTGATATGGGCATGAGCTCAAGACTTTGAGGTTGCTATGAGCTATGATGCCATGGCACTCTACCAAGGGTGACAAAGTGAGACTCCATCTTAAAGCAAAAAAGTATATGTAGGGGTGTCCTAGCATGAGAGAAAGAGGACAAAGGGGAACACGGAATCCTGGTCTGGCTGGGACCTCCACTTCTGCTGAGGGGGTCAAACAAAGTTAAAAAGTCAGAGGATGACCGTGTACCACTGCTTTGCTTTGTTACTCTGAGTCTCCACAATCCTAATTCAGATTTCTGAAGACCAAAGCTGGACAAAGTTCAGAGTTCTTTTCACCTGAGCTAAAATGAGCCTAGGGCTGAGAGCTAATGGAGGCAAAGAATGACCCTCCCCAGTCTGAGCCGTCGGTATCTTCTCTCTTCTGTGGTAGAGAGCTTTTTGAGGCGTTCTCAAGGCAGGCAGCTCCTAGCATTTTTCTCTGCAGGGTCTGACAAAATTACATAATAATAGCTAGTTATTGACACTTGCCATGTGCTATACTTTTGCAATAGAAATCCTTTACATTTTTTCTTTTGCAATAGAAAGCCTTTTATTTTTTTATGTAAGTAATGTATGTTCATTGTAGAAAAAATAGAAAGTGCTAGTAAGCTAAAACAATAAAATAATACCTATGAGCTCACTACACAGAAGAAAAATAATAAAGAAATAATCACCAACAACTTTCTATGCTATCTTTCTCTGTCTGTTTATAAAAATAAGTATTTTGCATTCTGCCAATTCACTTAAACACTGTGAATGCCTCACTGTAAATACTGGTAAGCACACGTTTTTGTCACCATTTCATTATTTATAATACCACAGTAGTGTTCTAGGACATGGATGTCTCATCACGTATTTTGTGCTAAATACTTTGAGTATATTATAAATCTTCACACCAATTAAGTACATTTGATACTGTTCTTATTTTACAAATGAAGAAATGGAGGTATTTTAAAAATTGCTCAAAAACATGCAGTGGAGCTAGAACATGAGTCTAGGCCTGTCTGATCACAGAGTTTGTACACTTACTAATTGTAGACTAGATTTCCAAAAGACAAGATTTCCAAGAGAGGGATGGCTCCTGTGCTCAGCACTGTGGTCCAGTACCATGGCCTGGCTGTTGAAACTAATGATGTAAAATTAGACATGAGGGTCAAGAGATAGAGAAGACCCTCCAACTCCCTCCAGACTCCTTCCTTCTCTTGTCTTTTACCGTCACCAGTAGGGTAAAAAAAAAAAAAAGAGTAATCCCAGCAACTTGGGAAGCTGAGATGGGAGGATCGCTTGAGGCCAGTAGTTTGAAACCAAGCCAGGCAACATAGGAAGACCCCACCTATAAAAGAAAAGAGAAAAACTGGGCATGGTGGCATGCACCTGTAGACCAACTCTGGAGGCTGAAGCAGGAGGATGGCTTGAGCCTAGGAGTTCCAGGCTTTAGTGAGTCACGATTGCACCACTGTACTCCAGCCAGGGTGACAGAGAAAGACACTGGGGGGTGGGGAGTCTATGCTCCAACCAGTTCCTCTTTCCAAATGCCTCAGTGGTCAACAGGGTGTGAATGCTGGTCAGAGGTTATGTGTGGTTGAATGTTAGAGTAGTGAAGAGAAGGCTATTGCTGACGGTGGCAGGAGCAGCTTCCCTGGTGTGGGGTGCAGGGCATAGTTTGCAGGGGTTAGTGTGAGGGGAGGAAGACGGGAAGTGTTGGTAGCTCAGCAGGGAAAATAAGCCCTGAGCCAGCAGCAAATGGCCTGGTTGTGGGCTTTGGGGGGTGCTTCTGTATGCTTTTTCTTTTCCTTTTTTTTATTGTTTGGGATTCACCGAGGTTACAAACGGTTGTAAACCGTTAGGTAAAGTCCCTCTTATAATTGTGTCCCCCCACCCAAGAGGTGTACCATACACCATGACCCCTCATTTTGTGGGTTTTTTTTAAAGGATGAAGAGAGTTGTTGAAGTGCTAAGTGTCCAGTGCTGGCCAAGAAGGGGACATTAGGTTGAAGATTGAAAGTGGGATGGAAGCTGCTGGAAGGTGGAAGGAGATCCCAGTCTGAACAAAAGGAAAGGGACTGGCCCCTGCTGGGGGAGGTGCACTCTTTCCATTGTTTGTGGAGAAAGAAAGGAGGTTTGTTTTGTGGCAGAAAGTTGGGGGAGGGGGTCTTTGCTTAAAGCTGCAGTTTTCTCTGTGTGAATAGATGAGGTCATCTGCTGAGAGTGAGGGGGAGGTTTTGAAGTGGGGGATTCGAAGGTGTCAGAACCTTGACAGACTTTGATAACTGATGTGGAGAATGTGGCAGAGCCCTAATAAGGCAGTATAAGAGGTTGCTTGGTGCACTGAGGGTCCAGGTGGAGAGCTTGTGTCAGTCTGCGTGTCTGATTTCTCCCCAGTGGTGTGTGTTTGCATGCCCAGGTCTGGGAAAGCAAGCAGTGGGCGCCGGTGTGTTTGCCAGAGTTGGGTGAACACACGGTGTGGGGAGGAGCATTTTTTAAAATTATAATTAAATCATAGCTGTGTACATGAATGCAGTCATGGGGTACAATGTGCTGGTTTTATATACAATTTGAAATATTTTCATCAAACTGGTTAACACCCTTCACAGCATTTTCTTAGTTACTGTATTAAGTGATTTATATTCTACATTTAGTAAATTTCACATGTACCCCTGTAAGATGCACCATAGGTGTGGTCCCACCGATTACCCTCCCTCCCCCCATCTTCCTCCTTCCCCTTTCCTCCCGCTCCCCTTTCCCCATATTCTTGGGCTATAGCTTTCATATGAAAGCTATAAATTGGTTTCATAGTAGGGCTGAGTACACTGGATACTTTTTCTTCCATTCTTGAGATACTTTGCTAAGAAGAATATGTTCCAGCTCCATCCATGTAAACATGAAAGAGGTAAAGTCTCCATCTTTCTTTAAGGCTACATAATATTCCGTGGTGTACATATGTCACAATTT
>CAUYTI010092480.1:0-44694 GCA_963575145.1 Galago senegalensis | reverse complement strand
GGGACCACAGGTGCCCGCCACAACGCTCGGCTATTTTTTGGTTGCAGCCGTCATTGTTGTTTGGCGGGTCCGGGCTGGGGATTCGAACCCGCCACCTTAGGTGTACGTGGCTGGCGCCTTAGCCGGTTGAGCTATAGGCGCTGAGCCGGACTTCACTAATTACTAGTCCTCCTAGATCCTACTCTAATACAAGGTTGTGGTGGTGCTCTTGGTCAACCTCAGCTCAGATCTTGTCAAAGAGTCCTAAACTGTCTGGTTAATGAGCTTTCCACAGAGTACTCTATAATATACAAACACCCACATAGAGTTAAGAGTCACTCAATATCAGGAATATGTCTGAGAAACACATCATTTGGTTGTTTTGTCATTGTGCAAGCATCATGGAGTGAACTTCCACAGACCTACGTAGTATAGCCTCCCGCACACCTATCCTATGTGGCACAGTCCACTGCTCCAAGGCTACGTACCTGTACAGCATGTTCCTGTGCAGAATAGTGTAAGCAATTGTAACACAATGGTAAGCATTTATGTACCTAAACATATTTATTTATTTACTTACTTACTTATTGGAGACAGAGTCTCACTCTATTTCCTAAGCTAGAGTGCCATGTTGTCAGCCCAGCTAACGGCAACCTCAAACTCCTGGGTTTAAGCAATCCTCCTGCCTCAGCCACCCAAGTAGCATGTGCCACCATGCCTGGTTAGTTTCTCTATTTTTAGTAGAGATGGGGTCTCACTCTTGTTCTGGCTAGTTCCAAACTCCTGAGCTCAAAGGATCCTCCTGCCTTGGTCTCTCAGGGTGCTAGGATTATAGGTGTGTGCCACCACACCCTGGCCATATATATTTAAACAGAAAAAAGGTATATTAGGCTGGGCATCGTGGCTCACGCCTGTAATCCTAGCTCTTGGGAGGCCAGGGATTGCCTGAGCTCACGGGTTCGAGATCAGCCTGAGCCAGAGGGAGACCTGGTCTCGAAACAATAGCTGGGCATTGTAGTGGGCACCTGTAGTCCCAGCTATTTGAGAGGCTGAGGCAAGAGAATTGCTCGAGCCCAAGAATTTGAAGTTGCTTGAGCAATGATGCCACGGCACTCTACCAAGGGCTACAAAATCAGACTCTGCCTAAAAAACAAAAAGGTATAGTAAAAATATGGCATAAGAGATTAAAAATGGTACACCTGTTTAGGGCACTGACTGTGAATGGAGCTTGCAGCACTGAGAGTTGCTCTGTGTCAGTCACGGAGTGAGTGGTGAGTGGCTGTGAAGGCCTGGGACATCACTATACGCTACTGTAGACTTTATAAACACTGCATACTTAGGCTACACCAAATTTATTTAAAAATATTTTTCTTTCTTCAATAACAAATTAATCTTAGCTTACTATAACATTGTTACTTCATAAGCTTAACATTTTTTAATTTTTCTAGCTCAGCGAGGTGGCTCACACTTGTAATCCTAGCACTCTAGGATGCCGAGGCAGGTACATTGCTTGAGATTAGCCTCAGCAATCTGATGGGTTTGAGATTAGCCTGAGCCAGAGTGAGACCTCGTCTCTAAAAATAGTTAGGTGTTGTGGTGGGCACCTGTAAGTCCTAGCTACTTGGGAAGCTGAGGCAAGAGAATCACTTGAGCCCAAGAGTTTGAGGTTGCTATGAGCTGTGATGCTGGGTCACTCTACCAAGTGTGTCAAAAACTGTGTCTCAAAAAAAAAAAAAAACTTTTTTGTTAAAAATTGAGACACTGGGCAGCACTGAGCTCAGTGAGTAGGGTGCCAGCCACATTCAATAGGCTGGTGGGTTCAAACCCAGCCTACGCCAACTAAAATAATTGCAACAAAAAGAATAGCTGGGCATCTGTATAGTCCCAGCTACTTGGGAGGCTGAGGCAAGAGAATCACCTAAGCCCAAGAGTTTGAGGTTGCTGTGAACTGTGATGCCATAGCACTCTACCCAGGGTGACAGCTTGAGCTTCTGTCTCAAAAAAAAAAAAAAAAAGCAGAAAGATTGAGACACCAGTAGAGGTTAGCCTAGGCCTACACAGAGTCAGGATCGTCAATATTACTGTTTTCCACACCCACTACCTGGAAGGCCTTTAGGGCAATAACATACCTGGAGCTGTTATCTCCTATGATAACAATGCCTATTTTTGGAATCTCTCTCTCTCTCTTTTTTGTTCTAGAGACAGAGTGTCACTTTATTGCCCTCAGTAGAGTGCTTTAGCATCAGAGCTCACAGCAACCTTTTGGACTATCTCTTGAAAGACCTGCCTAAGGCTGATTTACAATTAACTTTTAGAAACATATACAAGTTGGCTCTGCACCTGTAGCATAGTGGTTACGGCACCAGCCACATACACCAAGGGCGGCAGGTTTAAACCGGACCCAGGCCAGCTAAACAATAATGACAACTGTAACAAAAACATAGCCAGGTGTTGTGGCAGACACCTGTAGTCCCAGCTACTTGGGAGACTGAAGCAAGAGAATCACTTAACTTGAGGTTACTGTGAGCTGTAAGGAATAGAATACATTTTAAAATAACAGAGTGGTTCTGTAGCTCAGTGGGTAGGATGCTGGCCACATACATTGAGGCTGGTGGGTTTGAACCTGGCCAGGGCCAGCTAAAACAATGGCAATGATAACAAAAAAATAGCCAAGCATTGTGGCAGGTGCCTATAGTCCCAGGTACTCTGGAGACTGAAGCAAGAGAATCACCTAAGTCCAGGAGTTGAAAGTTGCTGTGAACTGTGATGTCACTGCACTCTACAGAAGGCAATAAAGTAAGACTCTGTTTCTACATAAAAAAAGAAAGAAAAGATAAAAGAGGCTTGGCGCCTGTGGCTCAAGTGGCTAAGGTGCCAGCCACATACACCTAAGGTGGCAGGTTTGAATCCAGCCATGGCCCACCAAACAACAATGACGGCTGCAACCAAAAAATAGCCAGGCATTGTGGTGGGCGCCTGTGGTCCTAGCTACTTGGGAGGTTGAGGCAGGAGACTCGCTTGAGTCCAGGAGTTAGAGGTTGCTGTGAGCTGTGATGCCATGACACTCTACCCAGGGTGACGGCTTGAGGCTCTGTCTCAAAAAAAAAGAAAAAAGAAAAGAAAATAGCTTAAGCCCAAGAGTTTGAGGTTGCTGTGAGCTGTGACACCACAGAACTCTACCCAGGTTGACTCTGTCTCAAAAAAAGATAAAAAAAAAAGAATGATAAAAGTAAAAAGTAAAATAACAAAAAAAAGTGTAGTATAGTAAATCCATAAACCAGTAACATGGTCACTTATTATCATTATCAACTATTATGCATTGTACTTAATTGTATGTGCTACACTTTTATATGGGTGCCAACCCAGTGGGTTTGTTTACACCACCAGCGTCATCACACCCTTGACTAACCTGTTTGTTGTATTAGGACTTCTCGATGGCGATGACCTCAGTAGGCAGAATTTTTCAGCTCCTTTATAACCTCGCGGGACCTACATTCCTTAGATGGTGCTCTGTTAATTTCCTTCCGCCCTCTTGTCTGCTTCTCTGGTCTGGCCGTCACTATGGGCTGCCTCTCTGCTTTTGCTTCTTCAGGGCTCCATGGTCCCCGCGGATATTAATGAGCTCCACTCTGCACCTGCCTCTCAGCACCATCGCAACCTGCAGAGAAACCACCTCTCAACTGCTTAGAGAGGCTGACATCCCTCTCACCAGGGTAATCCCTGAGGCCCTAGTAGAAGGAGAGTCCTTAGGGTCCTCCTGTGGACACAGTCCTCTGGGAGGGTGTCCCCTGGCTTTATGTGATAGATGCATTCCAGCAGGCTCACTTCCCTCGGCCTTTCCTTTTCTTTGTCTACTCTCTGCCAGGGCGAAGCAGCCATTTCCATGTTACGGAGTGTTAGCCATCATTTTATAAACACTTCTAAGAGCCATCTCAGAAGTGATTAGTCCCATCATGTGGGGCCCTTGCCAATATGTTAAACCCATATTCTGAAAAAGTGCCCCCAAGCCAGTGAATTCTTGCTTATGGAGCCTTACACTCTGGTCCTCATGCTCAGGCACTTGTGTGGGATTGGATCAGAACTGGAGCTGTTCATGTGAGCTCATGCTTTTACTATGTTGCTACAGACGGGGATGTACAGATAGATGTGTGTTGTATCTGCACTTCTGTTTTCTACCTCTGTCTTTGGAGAGGGCCTGAAAGCAGTGGTACTTTAGGAGCAATGAGCACACATATGCCTAGAATTTGGTTTCTAAACATTATTATCCACTAAAAGGACCTAGGGATCATCGTTGGAGAATTGGCTAACTCCAGGGGTGAGGCAAACACAGAACAGGATGATATTGAAACATCTTATTATACTGGAAAGTGAAAAAATGCTCAAAGAATGATAGAAAAATGTCAAAAAAGGACACAGGAGCCACCCTGAAGGGGCTCCCACTGCCAAATCTGGGTCATTTATTTGAGACACGGTCTTATGCTATTACCAGTAACTGGATCATAGCTCATGGTAACCTTGAATTTCTGGACTCAAGTGATCCTCCTACCTCAGTCTGGTGTGGTGGCCAGCACCTAGAGTCCTAGCTACTTGGGAAGGCTGAGGCAGGAGGATCACTTGAACTGAGGACTTTGAGGTTGCTGTGACCTAGGCTGAGGCCATACACTCTAGCCTGAGCAACAGACAGACTCTATGTCAAAAAACAAAAACAAAACAAAACAAAAACTGCTGTGTCTGAATCAAAGCAAGGGACATTTAGAAAGAATATAGAAATGTAAAAATTATTTTTGCAATCATATAGTAATAATTCATTTAGGAGACACAGATGTTAAAATTAGCAGGTGAGGGCGGTGCTTGTCGCTCAGTGGGTTGGATGCCACCCACGTCATACACTGAGGTTGGTGGGTTCGAACCCAGCCTGGGCCAGCTAAACAATAATGACAACTGCAACAAAAAAATAGCCGGGCATTCTGGTGGGCGCCTGTAGTCCCAGCCACTTGGGACTGAGGCAAGAGCATCCCTTAAGCCCAAGAGTTGGAGGTTGCTGTGAGTTGTGACACCATGGCCCTCTGCGGAGGGCGACATAGTAAGACTTGGTTGCAAAAAAACCAAAATAGCAAAGGTTGATGAGAAATATTGTATTTCTGTAGTTTCAATGTATCTCCTCCACTAAGAAGGTATTATAGTCACATACCAATGGGGGGAGTTCGGTCTCTAGGTTTCTTTTTACATGTTTGGTTACCCTGCATAAACAAATATGCTGAAAAACCACTGGTGGGGTCAGTACTGCCCCCCCTCTTTGGGAAGCCACTATATAATTACAAAAGTAAAAATACTAACCTTGCAGGCATAACCAAAATCGACTGATTAAAGTTAGCATTAATTGTTAAAATTCACATTAATGATTAAGATTAACACCAGCACATGCCTTCTGTTATGATGTGCTGAAAAGAATCACTTTAATAAATATCCTATCTAATCATGACGTGCATTAGGCAAAAATTGAGAGATAGTCTGCAAACTACTCTTTGAAAATGACAAGGTCTGGTGGTGCCCATAGCTTAGCAGTTAGGGCGCCAGCCACATACCCGAGGCTTTCAGGTTCGAACCCAGACCAGGCCTGCCAATCAACAATGACAACTACAACAGCAACAACAACAAAAAATAGCTGGGTGTTGTGGCAGGTGCCTGTAGTCCCAGCTACTTGGAAGGCTGAGGCAAGAGAATTGCTTAAGTCCAAGAGTTTGAGGTTGCTGTGAGCGGTAATGCCACAGCACTGAGGGTGACATAGTGAGATTCTGTTTAAAAAAAAAAGGGTGGCGCCTGTGGCTCAAAGGAGTAGGGCACTGGCCCCATATGACAGAGGTGGAGGGTTCAAACCCAGCCCTGGCCAAAAACTGCAAAAAGGAAAAAAAAAAAAAGAAAAGAAAATGGCAAGGTCATGAGTTAAAGTCAGAGTGACAAATTCTTCCAGTGTAAAGTAGATTAAGTAGATGCAATGTGTGATCTTGAGTTGGATCCTAGACCAGGAAAAAAAATCCGAATAATGAATATTTTGGGGACAATTGGCAAATATGAGTACTTTGCGTAGTTTACGCATTAATGTATCAATATTTATTTCCTGAAAAAAATTTTTTTTTGATACAGGGTCTCACTCTGTTGCCTTCACTAGAGCGCTGTAACGTCATAGCTCACAGCAACCTCAAACTCTTGGGCTCAAGCAATTCTTTTGTCTCAGCCTCTGGAGTAGCTGGGACTATAGGTGCCAGCCACAGTGCCTGGGTCTTTTTCTTTTTAGAGATGGGGTCTCGCACTTGCTCAGATTGGTCTCCAACCTGTGAGCTCAGACAATCAACTCACCTCAGCCTCCTAGAGTGCTGGGGTTACAGGTGTGAGCCACTGTGCTCAGCCTCATTTCTTGATTTTGATCTTTATACTCAGTTATATAAGAGATTGACATTGTTTGTAGGAAATAAACACCGAGATATTTAGGAGTAAGAGGGTGTCGTGTCTGCCACTCACAATGAGTCAAGATAAATAGGAAGGAGAAGAGGTGAGAATGACAGCTATGTATAATCTGTGTAGGGAAATATTAGCTAGGAATTTGTGTCAAAGAGGCTATTTTCTCCTGCAGACTTTTTTAAGTAAAATTCTTTCCTTTTTCTTTGAGACAGAGTTTTACTTTGTGACTCTTGCTACAGGGCCCTGGCCTCATAGCTCACAGCAATCTCAAACTCTTGGGGTCAAGTAATCCTTCTGCCTCTGCCTCCTGAGTTGCTGGGACTATAGGCACCTGTAACAATGCCTGGCTGGTTTTAGAGACCAGTTCTTGCTCTTACTCAGGCTGGTCTTTAACTCCTGAGCTCACACAGTCCACCTGCCTTGGACTCCCAAGTGCTAGGGAGCGTGCTAGGATTATAGCCATGAGCCACAGCACTTGGCCCCAAATTATTTCAAAATTAAAAATTAAATAAAATTTTAAAAACATTCCCATAGAGGAAAGGCTTAAAATAACACTGAAAGCAAGGAAAAATAACAAAGACACCAAAACAATCGGGAAAAGATTGATTTGATGAAATAGTATCAAACATAAGAGGGACAACAAAAAATACAGTGTTTGTCAGTGGAATTGGAAACTGTGATAACACAGCTACTCAGTGGTAAAGATGGAAGTAGAGGAGGTTCATGAAGGCAGAGTTCAGCCCAGATTACGGATGATAGAGCCTTCTGACAAGCAGTATGCTCACACGTGGAAGGCTTTTGTAAGTAATGGACAATTTGGAAGTGGTCCTATTGCTGGAAGGATTCAGACCAGGACTAGGTAGTCACCTGCACAAATGCCTTGGGAAGTATTTCTCACTGATAGGGAAGTCGAACTTTCTGATAACTAAAGTCTTTTCTCGCTAGAAATTTGTACGTGGAATATTATTACCTTCTGAATGGTGCTATTTCTGCAAAGGAACTCAGAAGACACCTTGTGGAGTGAGGTAGGACATGGTAAGTGAAAAGTGCCCTCTGAGCACGTGGTTCTAGGTTATCCCTTTGATCGAACTTAGTAGGATTCTTCTGTGTCATTCCTAATTTCACTACTAAGTGCTATCATATTAAGGATAATATTTAACTAATGGTGACTTTTTAAAGCACTCCATCTCAAATTTTAATCTTTTTTTTTTTTGAGACAGAGTCTTACTACGTTGCCCTGGGTAGAGTGCAGTGCTGTCACAGCTCACAGCAACCTCAAACTCTTGGGCTTAAGTGATTCTCTTGCCTCAGCTTCCCAGTAGCTGAGACTACAGGTGTCTGACACAGTGCCCAGCTGTTTTTTGGTTGCAGTTGTCATTGTTGTTTAGTAGGCCCGGGCCGGTTCCAACCTACCAGCCCTGGTGTACATGGTTGGCAACCTAACCACTGAACTACAGGTTCAGAACCACCTTGTGAATCTTTTTCTTTTCTTTTTTTTTTTTTTTTTTTTTTTTATAGTTTTTGGCCGGGGCCGGGTTTGAACCCACCACCTCCAGCATATGGGCCTGGCGCCCTACTCCTTTGAGCCACAGGCACCACCCTTTCTTTTCTTTTTTTTTGAGACAGAGTCTCACTCTGTGCACTCGGTAGAGGGCTGTGGTGTCCTAGCTGACAGCGATCTCAAACTCTTGTTTCTTGTTTGGTCTTTTTTTTTTTTTTTTTTTTTCGAGACAGAGCCTCAAGCTGTCCCCCTGGGTAGAGTACTGTGACATCACAGCTCACAGCAACCTCCAACTCCTGGGCTCAAGCGAGTCTCCTGCCTCCACCTCCCAAGCAGCTGGGACCACAGGCACCCGCCACAATGCCCGGCTATCCCTTGGTTGCAGCCGTCATTGCTGTTTGGCGGGTCCGGGCTGGGGACTCGAACCCGCCACTCTAGGTGTACGTGGCTGGCGCCCCAGCCGGTTGAGCTGTAGGCGCCGAGCCTCTTGTTTGTTTTTTTGAGACAGAGTCTTATTTTGTTGCCCTCTGGAGAGTCCCTGAGTCCCATCATAGCTGATAGTAACCTCAAACTCTTGGGCTCAAATGATTCTCTTGTCTCAGCCTCCCGAGTAGCTCACTATAGGCGCCTGCCACAATGCCTGGCTTGTTTTTGAGACGAGGTCTCACTTTGGCTGGTCTCGAACCTGTGAGCTCAGGCAATCCACCTGCCTCAGCCTCCCAAGAGCTGGGATTACAGACGTGAGCCACGCACCCAGCAACCTCAGACTCTTGTGCTCAAGTAATCCTGTTGCTTTAGCCTCCTGAGTAGCTAGGACTACAGGCGCCTGCCACAATACCCAGCTAGTGTTTCTCTTTTTTGTAGAGATGGGTCTTGCTCTTGCTCAGGCTGGTCTCAAACTTGTGAGCTCAAGCAATCCACTGGCTTTGGCTGCCCAGAGTGGTAGGATTACAGGCATGAGTTACTGTGCTGGCCTCATATGAATACCTTGGGAATCTTTTAAAAATGAAGACTTGCATTCTGATTTGGATTTGGTAGCCAAAACTATGAATCTTCTAGAATAAAACATACTTGGAAATCATACTGAGGTTGGTAAAGATTTCCTGGGTTTAGAAAAGATTTCTTAAAATACTACACAAAATGGAGAATGTATAAAACAAAAAAGCAACATATTGCCCTTCATTAAAATTAAAAACTATATTCTGCAGAGTCCTGATGTAAAAAGTAAAATTAAAAACTTTTGCTCTTCAAAAAGTCATAATTAAGGCTCGGCGCCTATAGCTCAACCGGCTAAGGCACCAGCCACGTACACCTAAGGTGGCGGGTTCGAATCCCCAGCCCGGACCCGCCAAACAACAATGACAGCTGCAACCAAAAAAAAAATAGCCGGGCGTTGTGGCGGGTGCCTGTGGTCCCAGCTACTTGGGAGGCGGAGGCAAGAGACTCACTTAAGCCCAGGAGTTGGAGGTTGCTGTGAGCTGTAATGCCACGGCACTCTACCCAGGGGGACAGCTTGAGAATATGTCTAAAAAAAAAAAAAAAAAAAAAAAATTTCAAATAAAACATGTGCTAAGACTCCCCAAATCGGAGAAGTGTTTTGAATTATTTTGGGGGTAATTTCTAAAATGAAAAGCACGTACATGTTGCTTAGACAGTTTTATATTATTAATTCTGTGTTCTTGTTATGTATATAATTTAAAAGTGTTAACATTAATGCTCAAGAAACAAATTCCTGGCCAAAAAAAGAAGTGGGTGGTATGACAGTGTATGATGATGGTACTCTGCACATACAATTTGTGAACAAGCAGTGATACAAGGAAAAATGCTCTTCATTGCTGACTGGGAAGGGATTTAAAGCAACAAAATAGAGAGGGCAGATGCGGATCTTGCAAGTAAGAAGCTCCTCTGGACGATATGCGTGTGGCACCCAGGAGCAGGCACCTGTGTACGTAACCTCTAAAAAACTCATCTAACTTGTCAAGCTGGACTTGCCTGAGTCATTCTTAGGTTTCTTAGGTCCCTCTGGATTTGGGGGGTGGGGGGATGGTTTTTCTATCTTGACTCAAGATCTTCCTGAAATAAAAAGTTATTTTTTATTCATTCATTTATTCATCCATCCACTCATTCTTCAATAGGCTACTTTATCCACTAGTGCATAAGCCCCAGGCAAGCAGGGGTAACTATTTGTATCCTGTTGAATGACAGCATCTGTCAAGGTATTTGTTTTTCTCTTTGTTGTTGTTTGGAATTCATTTAGGATATAAAGAATAAGTTTACACTGATTGTGGTTGTTAGGTAAAGAACCCTCTTGTAAATGTGTCCCACCTCCAAGAGGAGTGCCATACGCTGTAACCCCCCTCCCTCTCTCTCTTCCTCCTCCCCATCCCTCAATTAACAAATGAATGGATTAAAAGTAAAATGCTAATTATTAATAGTTTTTCAATTCACCTGTTCCAAGACATGCATGGCCTAAAGAAAGACCTTAAGAGCTAGGGCGGGATAAAGTGGTGGGCCTAGCATATAAGATTAATGTCAACCCAAGAAGATGAATAAATCTTGGCCTGGCGTGGTGATTCACACTCATAATCTAAGGATCCCTCAGGCCAGGAGTTTTAATTTAGTCTGAGCAACATAGGGAGACTACGTCTCTACAAAAATATAGAAACCAGGAGAGCATAGTTGTGCATGCCTGTAGTCCCAACTATTTGGGAGGCTGAGGCGGGAGGATCACTTGAGCACAAGAGTTTGAGGTTGCTGTGGCCAATGATGACACCATAGCACTGTAGCCCAGACAACAAAAGTCTCAAACACAAGTGAGTAAGTCTCAGTGCCCAACAACTAAAAGGAGACCAGCAGGTCAGCTGCAGACAAACTTGGCATTTTCTTTTCCTTATCCCTCCACTTAAAGTTTTGTTCTCTACTTAGCAACAACATTAAAGTCTGGAAAAGCAAAAGACATCTTTGATGTAAGTTAGTTGTTTGTTCTTCAGAAAGTCATTATATAATCACACATGTGAACATGTTATTTTTAGCTGCAGTTGAGTATAGACTTAGGAATAAGAAACTGTGTCCTGTTTCAGGAATTGTTCACTTTAGATGTGCTGTGGGAAAGCTGAGAGTCCTCACTGTTAAATCTGTATTCACCACAGACCCTGCTGAGATTCTCATGTGATGCTGTCTATTTCAGGATCTCCTGTGGAATTTGTGAAGTCTGTTAAATCATTAGGTGATAATGTTTACACTACTAGGATATTAAGTGTTCAAATGAAAGGAAAGGTTTATTGAAAGACTGATTCTGTGGAACTGATTTGTGGTAGAGTAGCAATTTGTTGTAGGGGATTTTTTTTTTCTTTCAAATCATTTAGAATAAAAGAAGTTTTAAAAATATACCAAGTGTCAAAGGGGTTTATTCATTTATTTTGTTTTATAGATGAAGAAATAAGGTCTAGAGAAAAAAAGTCACAGAATCGGGTAGAATCAGACGTGCATCAGTACCTCCTGCCTAAATTGAGGATTCTTCAGTTTTGCATGAAGTATGCTTAAAAGGTCACCACAGTTCATTTCAATAAGATTATTAGCCCTTAAAAATGTTTATTAGTCGTTAATATATTTGATAAATGTTTAGGGTATCAATTTATTATGTCTTGGGGTGGTGCCTGTAGTTCAAAGGAGTAGGGTGCCTGCCCCATATGCTGGAGGTGGTGGGTTCAAACTCAGCCCCAGCCAAAAACTGAAAAAAAAAAATTATTATGTTTTAGATTCAGTCTAATTATAAAAATATATATCATCAATTATTTATTGAACACCTACTATGCTAAAAATAATGGTGCTTGGTTTGGTAATTATATCACATTATTAATAATAAATGATAAAGTTCTTAGGAATGGTAATTATAAAGTAAATTAAAAATAGAATTAAAGTCTTTAGAAATTGAAATGGGTTTTCAAGTTTTTAAAATAAATCATGAATGAGATCAATGAAAATGTTTGAAATGTTAATTGTTTGTGGAAGCATCTTTTTTTTGTTTTTATTTCCCCACATCTTTTCTAACTCTTTTAGCAATGCCTCATTTGGGTTATGTACACAGTAGGGATTTGATAAATATTTAATGATAATGGTAATATTAAAGTCTGGGGATTCGGGGCTTGTGGCAGAGAGAACCACAGACTGTTTTCACTAACACATTGCCATTGTTGGTATCGAGTATCCTCCATCATGAAGAAAATGAAGATGGCCATCAGACAGAGGCTGATTCAGGCCAGGATAAATCACAGCAAAAATATGTAAATTCACGAGGGGGGGAAGAAAAACAAGTAAGGCAGGCTGATTTGTACCTGAATAGGATACATTACACTAGCTCAGCAGTTCTCAATCCATCAGTTGCAACCCACAAGAACTGTATTAAATGGTTGTGGCATTAGGAAGGTTGAGAACCACTCCACTAGCTAAAGAGGAGAGGTTTGGATCAGAGGGTTGAACTGTTTTGAGAGGCTAGGAAAATGTAGAGTTTCAATGAAAGTATTGGCAGGGTCCATTCAAGCATTTGCAAGAGAGGAGGAAATCTTAGGTAATAAATTGTTATCTTTATTTTATTGGGAACACTCAGGCTTTGGGCTTATACAGAGCAAATTTCAAATCTTGGCCCTGCCCCTTCTAGTAAAAACATAGAAAAGGTATTGAATTTTTGAGTGTCATTTCTCTTACCTGTATAATTGAGCTAATAATAGTTATATAATAAGAATTACTATGAGAATTAAATGAGATAATATAATGATATGCATACACTGAGGACTTAACTATGTGACTGAAGCCATCTGAAGCAGTTCACATAAATATTCTCATTTAATGTCTATAAAAATCCTATGAGGTGCATTCTACTAAAATAAGTAAAGGATTGGCAGTTGAAAACTTTCTGTCCTGCTCAATGAGGAATAACAACATAACACATTCAGAGCTAGATTACCAGACCTCAGGGGGGCCACTCTTTTAACCTCTGTTCATCCTGCCTATCCAAGGTGAGTCTCTATCACTGACATGGGGTAACATGCAACAGTCAGTAACCATAACTAGCAACAATAATATTAGAAACAGAAACAGACTTGTAATTAGGTCTACTACTTATTGAACACATCCGGCTGGTTTCTTTGATTCTGATCCTTGTACACTAAAGGTGATGGACTAAATTTTGACATTCCAAATAAGTTTATCTCCAACCAGAGAAATTGCTAATTACCCAGACCTTAGCCTTCCAAACTACCTGATTTTAGGTTTTGTAAATTAACAATTGGCACTTAGGTTTTATATAAGATTTATGACTTTGATTAATGTAAGTCTTCCCAAAGCAATGGACTCTGAAAAATAATCAGAGGTTGGAACGTGTATATGTTGGGCTGCAGGTGGATGACTAGGATAGAGCTGAAAATAGGGTATGAGGTTAGGGTGGTATGGCCCCTGGAATAGACAGAACATGCCTGAGGGATTCCTGAGGAGAGGACTAGCTTCCTTTCCTTCTCAGCAATTAAATGTCATCCCTACGATGAAGCTCACTATGACCCCAGACCAATGGAGTTCCCTAGTTAGATAGCTCATAGCATGCTTTATATTTCCAATGCAGCATTTTCCTAGTGTAATTATTTGTTCAAAAACTTGTTAATGTATTTTCCACTCCTCGTCACGGTCCCGAGATGTTACATTTCCTCTGCATCTGCACATGTGCCCAGTAAGTAATCGGGACTCAAAAAATATTTGTTCAACATCATGTTTAGCACAGTAAAATCTAATTGTACAAACACTGACATGAGAAAAACATTTGTATTATATATTATATGTTATGTTATGTAATATACTAAACATGAAACCACATTTGTTGTTTTACATTTAATATAATTGTTTTAATATGTCATAATGCAATTTGGGAATATTTCTGGTTTCCAAACACGGCTCTAGGTTTTTAAAATGTACCTTACTTTGCATAATTCTTCTTAGGCTATTTTAGACACAGAAATGTATTACATATACAAAGTTTAGAATATTAAGAAGTTAATTTCTGTTAAAATTAACAAGCATAAAATATCGACTCATTTTGAATTCAAATTTATTTATACATTTGCCTAGCTTGATCAAACACTTTTTAGATATAGCTTGATGTCAGAAAATGTCTACAGAATTCATAATACTTAATGACTTCAGTAAGTAATGTGAGTAACAAGAAAGGAATTTATACGTGTGTCTGTAGGACACAGAAATTTATGCATGTATGTTTGTATACATACACACTAAAGGGATGGTATGTGTATAGACATATATGCATACATTATTAGTAGGAAATTAGGAAAACAAAAATGAAGTTCATGTTGTATTTGTGACCATCCTGTTTTGTTAGCAACTAGAAATGTTGCTAAAAAGTGATTAAGAGGTACTGGTTTGGCTCTGAATCGAATGAGACTGAAATTCTAAAGCTACACAATGCTGGAGTGGTGAACGTACCTACCAAATAAAAGTTTACTTCTATATTAATTTAAAAGGGCATAACATGCAGCATTATAGTTTTCCCCTTGAGTTTCTCCTGTTGTAGTAGTGCACACTCCATCCATAATTCAGTTCTAGGCAGTTGCCCTTCTCACTTGGCTCCTTGAAAATGTTTTGAGGGATCAGAAGACTTTGCAGAAAAAATTGCCTACTTGCCATCTAATGATTCTATGCAATTTTGAAAGAAGCCTGCTTGACTCCCATTTAAAGGTGTTTGTTGTGAGTTTTCAATCACTTTCTGGTTTAGATAAGCTGCAATATTTTCAAGTGACAGCTTCAAACCTGTGTGTTGTTTAATTGGCTGCTTTCCGTGAGCACCTGCTCATCTGACAGTCATCTCATGTACACTGGGATTCACAGTGCACATCCTGGGGAACAGTTGTATAAAATAAATTGTGTTTTCTAATAAGGAGCATGCCAAAATTTATGGCATTCTTTAAAATAGGAGGAAAAACACTCAAAGCATTGGGACGTGGCCAGTTATGCAGAAAGTTTAAATGTCATCTGCCTTTAGAAGTTTAATAATCATAGTGACTATGGTGCCTTCTGGAATAAATAAGAATATTTGCATACTTGGTTTGGAAGACTTAGGCTGTGGAATACATTAGTAAAAAATCAGTAGTCAAAAATAAAACTTAAAAATAGTTTTATGATAGGAGCTACATTTATTTTCCATACCAAAGTCAGGACATTAAGAAAAAAACTGAATGTATTGGGCTGGCAGAAATAAGCATTGTAATCTCCTTTCAGAAATAAAGAAGAGTGGACACTTAATATGACAATAAATTAGAAATTATACTTAATACAGTTGAGTTTTTTCTTTAGATTAAATCTTTAGCCATTGTTGCCTAAAAATGACATATAAATAATTGTTTATACTGGAAATAATAAAAATATCATTCCTTGCGATGTCTGATGAATGCAAACCTAATAATCAGTCATTTGTGAAGAGTCACTCTTCTGCTACGAGAGAGCTGTTAATAACGTGGATGTGAAAAACAACTCTGTTTCATTTTTCTCCTATCTGCAACACCAATGAGTTTTCACATATTCATTATTGTGACAACAGGTTGAAATTGCAATTCACCATCTGCCTAAATAGCATTAACCTTCCTATAACCTCATAATATCACTGTTACGCCTTGTCTGATATCTGAATCTAATATAAGCTAGGAACAAAATACATTGTCCTTTCCATCAGGCACACATCAGTCCCTTCCAGAAGCCAATGAAAATGAAGCATCTCATGCAGATGGACATGAATGTTTGAAATATTTTCATTAAAAGGGATCAAATGGTTCTAAAAATAATCGTAGAAAATATCAACTACCTTGCCAATAATCTTAGCCACGACAGATTTTAGTTAATTTAAATAATACACCAAAATAAATATACTATTATAAATTTACATAGCACCTGATAGTACACAAACTTATGTTCATAAAAATAATTTATATCTGAAAGAGGAATCTGTATTTCCATGATCAAAAGTAATCTCCACACTGAAAAGTCTACTGGTCTCTTCCTAGTTCTCACCCACTTGACCCATCCGCACCACTGACGAATGTTGATCATTATCTTCTTCTTAAACAACTTAGCCCAGTTTCCCGGCTACCTTACAAATAGCTCCTTCTCAGTTTCCTCCCAAATTCTCCCTTATCTCTCCAACATCCTGATTTGCAGTTCCTAGTCTGCAATTTGCTCCTAAATTGGAGTACTTTTTTTTTTACATATAGTTACTCCCTACATTATTTGACTCTATTTCTAGTTTTTAAGTACCGCCTAAATACACTCACCTGTAATCCCTAAGTCCATAGCCTCTGTCAGTTTCTCCCAAATCAATATATGTACCAGTCCTTTTCATGTGTTCATAAGAACATCATTCTTCCAGTTGTTCAAGTTATAACCATTGGTACCACACGTGAAAACCACGAAAACTCTGTTTCTCTAACATTGCATACTCTTTTGTCATTTTTACTTTCAAAAAAATAATCCAAATGACAACTAGCTTTCAATGCCCCTAATATTACCACATTGGCTCAGGCTATCATGTCATCTCTTAACTTGATTATTTGATTAATGGTCTCTCTGCTTAACACTGTCCTCCTCCCTGTACTCCAATCTTGACACAGAAGCCAAAAAATTCTATTAAAATGCCGGCCATCCCATTTAATTTTTCTGTGCTGAACCCTGCAATGGCTTTCCATCTGACTCTAAGTAAAATCCAGAATCCTCACTGGTATCATATAAATATTCTTCTGCTACCTTGTGACTTCATTTCCTATCGCTCTGTTCCTCAGCACTGTGCATTGACACATACCCTTCTTTGATGATCCTTCAATCTGCCTGGAATATTCCTGCCTCAGAACCTTTGCCTGTACTTTCTTCCTTTGCCTGAGAAATCCTCAGGACATCCAAATACCTGTCTTCTATAATTTCTTCTTGTTTTTTCTCAAGTGTTCTCAGTCATGCCATTAGGGGCCAGTCAATCTAATATTACACATAAGTACAAATTTCATACTCTTTTTTCCTTTTTGTTTATGGTTTGTTTCCTGATTGAACATAAATTCCATAAGGGAATAATTTGTCTGTTGTACACCCCAGTATGTCCCCAACATGTAGAATAGTCCTGACAGATAGAGAGAACTTAAAAAATATATTGGACACATGCATGAGCAGAATTAGTTATTTTATATATATATACAAGAAAGACAAAATCCAAGTTATAATTTGATATATATTTTGACTAATTTGGGGGTTTACAATATTCAAACAATCAAGCTTTATATATTCATAATTCCTAAGGGACACAAAAAAGTTTTGAGAGACAGAAAGGTTCAAAGTTAGTTAAAAAAAAATTAAGATGAGCATATAACAGCGGCAAGGTGTAATATTTTGTTTATATTTGCTTTTACATTGTATTCTTTTATACTTCTAAGTATTTTTAGAATGCAGAGTTATTACTACAGCCTCAGTGTCTCAGACAGTTCCTGACACACGGCAGGCATTCGATAGTTGTTGAATATTTGTCTAACCTGTATTGGCAACCTATTAAAAATCACTGATAAGAAAAAGAGATATGTGAAAAGAAAAAAAAAAGCATCATCTACTTCTTTAGGGATACCCAGGGGAGAATTATGGACGTTTTCTAACAGAAAAGTACCATATGAAGGAAACAAGGACATATCTTAAGTTTAAGGAAAGAAAAATTAATAGGACCTGCTATATGTGATTGAATACGATGCAGGAAATAGGGAATGAAGAATAGCACATTTAATGGAGGGATGAGGCACTTAGGACAGAGATTATTTATTTCACTGAAGGCCCATACGTTTGGAAAACTAAATAAAATACACCATGCTGCCCACACTATATAAATGTTTGGGTCTGAAAGGCAGAATAATGTGAAGTTGCTTAAGTTTTCACATAGCATCTATTTCTGCCTACCTACAAAGACAGGCAGAAAGAAAATTCAAAAGCCGATATATTCAAGTTGTTTGGCATCAGGATAAAATATATGTGATGAAAGAAATATTATGGGCCAGATTCTATCAGTAGTTTACCCAGGGGTGTCTGCACCGTACACCGTAACCAAGAGACTTGCATATTTTAACAAAGACTGTCAGGACCCTGTGCAGAGCGCCACAGGCAGCCCTTCTCATTGCCTTAGTGAGAAATCTCCGTGTCTCTCACGGCCCCTCACAGTGTTCCAAGTGTTTAATGGTCCCTCCGACATACAGTATGTTGGCTTTCGGCAACCTAGGACAGATAGAGATCGGTGTCTGTGCTCTAATTGGTGGTAAAGTCTTCAGCATGCCCCCTCCTTTTGTGGAACTTGTGACTTATTTTTGGTAATCAACTACCCAGATGGACATGAAATTGGAAATATACCCAGAAGAATTACATTTTAATTTCCTTGTCATGAGACCAATTCTTACTCTGTGTTTGGCACATGAATACGTGTACAAATAATGTTAATTTTGAAATATTAATAAATACTATTATCAGAAAAAGCTGCTTATAATTATTTCTACATATCGCCATTGCCAACATATTGTACACATTTCACATTCAGCCAAATTCCAGACTGGTGTTAAATATACTTTATGTCACATGAATGCTTTGTTAATGGACAGCTTTCTCTGAATATCATAAAGAGTAACAATGACTCTATAGCAGACACTTCCAAATGCTTCCTCAAAGAGCTAGTCTCATATTTTCCATATTGGTCAATAGGAAATTAAAAAGAAGTGCTCATTCCTTCAAACATCCATTTCATCCAGTCAGGTTACCGAAAAGGCCTATGCAAAGGGCAGTCTTAAACTCCTGGGAGAGGTTAGTTAGGACGCTGGGCAGTGTGAGCCAAGGTGCTACCTGGATTGGATCAGAAATAGAATCAGAGAGCATTAGCAGTGGCTAATTCCTAAGAACGAGTGTACCTGCTGGCAGGCATAGCTGCTGACACCTTCAGGGACACAGAGGATGAATGAAACTCAAGAGGACTGAGCAGCAACGTGTTATAGCACAGGTCTGCCTGTGTAAGCTCCACGAAGACAGCCGCCCCACCTGCTGTGTTTTAACTTGTGACTCCAACATAAGCACAGAGACCAGCACTGAATAAGTACACAGTCAGTCTGCTAAGTTGAGGAATGAATAAGGAACAGTACCCTCTTCATTAACCTCATCTTTCCTTCCATTTATTATGCTCTTTCTGTATGCTAGGCTCTGGGCCACTTGCCTTGCAGACTTAAACTCCCGTTTGATGGTATGGCACCCATTTTAAGGTTGAGGGAAACAGTAACTAAGAGATCTGGACAACGTGCACACATACTGAGCAGCAGGGCTGGGGTACATCTGGGGTGTAGGATCTCAGAATACTAAGTGTAGGAGGGAACCCATTCACGATACTTCCTGAGGATTTTCCTTTGCTCTTTCTAGGTGAACATATCAAAAGTAGGTTCTAGTTCTGAGACTGTATTAACTGTTCACAAACCAATCCAGTAAAATCATAAGTTTAGTTTTGATAAAAATTTTGTTAGGGGTGGCATCTATTGCTCAGTGAGTAGGGCATCGGCCCCATATACCAAGGGTAGAGGATCTGAACCTGGCCCTGGCAACAACACCAACAACGACAATAACAAAAATAGCTGGGCACCTGTAGTCTCAGCTACTCAGGAGGCTGAGGCAAGAGAATCACCTAAGCCCAAGAGCTGGAGGTTTGCTGTGAGCTGTGATGCCATGGCATTCTACCAAGGATGACAAAGTGAGACTCTGTCTCAAAAAGGAAAAAGATAAAAGTTTTGTTGGTTTCAACCTCAATATCTCATCTCAAGGAATGTTGTATGAATGTGTGATCTTTCTAAAGCATAGACACTTTGACTGTAATTCATTCCAAAAAGATGCGCAATGATGTACCTATAAGTGAATGGTGACAACTTCTACCTTGCCTCGCTGGACAGTGCCTTCTTCACTACACAACAATCCAATACGAAAGTGGACGATGAGATTGATGGAGGTGAAATGGAAATATTTAGGATTCACTTTCTGTTATCTGGTCATGGTATAGTGTATCCAGGCTTTTGATAAGTTTTATAATGACACATTATTTTATTTATCATTTATTTCTCATTTACGGACATTTAAAAGGGTAAAATTTGACTGGGTGTGGTGGCTTATGCTTGTAATCCTAGCACTCTGAGAGGCTGAGGCGGGTGGATTGCTTGAACTCAGGAGCTCAAGACCTGCCTGAACAAGAATGAGGCCATGTCTCTAAAAATAGCCAGGTGTTGTGTCAAGGCTTATATTCCCAGCTACTCAGGAGGCTGAGGCAAGAGGATCACTTGAGTCCAAGAGTTTAATGTTGCTGTGAGCTATGACACCATGGCACTCTACCCTGGTGACAGAGTAAGACTCTACCTCAAAAAAATAAAATAACTAAATAAAATGAAATAAAAGGGTATAATTTAAGGCACATTATTTATTCTAATATCTGACAGAGTATTTCCACTGGACTATGAATAGCAACAGATATTTTTAAATTTCTCACTGCTTCATATCCAGAATAGCAATTAGCAGAACTCTAGACTGTATTCTGAAGCTTATTTAAGGAGAAGAAACAAAACTAAAAATAGGCTATTTGATTGAAAACTGGCTTGTTTATCACAGCAAAGATATTATAATTTATTTAAATTTTCATTTATGAATAGATTTGATCCTATAAAAATGCACACCTAACCCATTAAAAATAAAAAATAAATTCCCATTCCAGTCAAATAATCCCCCTCCTTCACCATTATTGATGTAGCTCTGAATTACGGAACCCACGCTTTTCTCAGGTCACTTGGAGAAAATGGAAAGTACACATCCAGTCACAGTTGCTGGGAAAGAGAAAAGATAAGAATCTTTTTTTTTTTTCTTTTCATATTCTGGAAGTATGCTATGGTTAACATTTCTAAATTAGCTTTTTGTGGCTTAGTGCTTTTTCCACAGTTTTTAGAAAGCTAAATCTTGAGAACAGTGTTTGTACCTATCTCCCACTGTGCACCCTGGTTTGCCAGGTCATTCTAATTATTTCATTTTTAAAAGAGTGACTCCTTTGGTATAATAGGTTTGGCATTAATGAAATTAAAGGTTGTGACTGAATAACTGTAATGGTCTTACATTTCAAAAATAAACATTTTTCTTTTGTCTCCAAGCTTATTTTCTCTCATTACTTTAGTAAGATTTGACATTCATATGTCATTGGAAGGCCATTATCTGTTCATAATGTGCAATTCCATTAAGAACATTACCTAGTTAATTTATAAGAGGCTGCCAATAAAAAATAAATAAAAAGATAAGCATCCACTAGAAGGCAGAAGGGAAGGAAACATTTATATGTCTTTTTTGAAGAAGAGTTTATTAAAAACCTATTTTCCCTCATAGAAGGAAGATTTGTAAAATAAATACATCAATACATTTTATTTGAATGTTTTATTTTACAGAATAAAATACAATTGTTTTATAATTCTCTTCCTACTTCTCTGAGTATATATATGTACATATGCTGAAGGAGCCATGAAAATACAATGTAATATCAGGTTTATCTCACAATATCAAATATTAATTATGATTCATACAACCACAGTTCTACCACAAATAAATCATTTCACTAAGTTTCATTTTAATTATGCTATTAAAATTTCTCTAAAATGTATTCTATACTTTTCATTATTAAATAGAAATTACAATATATGACCCAGTATTTTATGGTAGTGATTCAGGGCCACCATCATACATATCACTTCCTCTCACTGTATGGTAATAAAGCAATGTTTTCAGGGGCTTGAGCAGTGTGGGGCCACAATCAAAGTGGCGGAACATTTATTAACACTTGGCTTTATTGCTTTTCCACATTCTCCCCCTTACCTGAGATGTAAAATGAATCAAACTAGTCCTCGTATTGATGATAGTTAGATACCCTATTTTTGAAATTCGTTTTGGAGCCCTGCCTAAAGCCAAAGAGATGAGTTCTGAATGGCAAAACTTGGGGCACTGTGGCAAGCTCATTGGCAAAACTTTGGTGTCAAAGGAGTCATTTTAACGTTCTTCATATTGGCTTTCAGATCTTCAAATTATACCCATGTATGAGATACGTCACACCAATACTCCCTTCAGTATGCTTATAACATGTCAAACCTTAACCACAATCACAATTCACACAACCTTAGTTCTCCCTCAAAAAAAATCATTTCACTTAGTTTTAATTATGTTATTAAAATTTCTCTAACATGTATTCTATATGTTTCATTATTAAATAGAATATATAAAATATTATCTAATGTTTTAGGTTAGTAATTCAGGGCCCTAAAATGGCCTCAGATAAGCAAATTTGTGAAGATAGCATCTTTCTACACAGTGCAATGGAATCCTTTGACTCCTTGACATTTCATATATTTAAATCAGTGTAACACAACAGAAAGCTAATATGTTAAGTAGAAAATACTTTCTATAGCTATCTCAAGGTTATTTATTATTTCATAATGATTACTCTTCATCAGAGTATAAGGCTTCCAACTAGCTATATGTCCACCTAATTAATAAAACTATATTATAAAATAATTTTCTATTTCATGGACACATCCCTATTGAACCAAATGAGACCTCCATGAGCTTGAGTCCACTCTGGAGCTCTCATCTCTCCCTACAACACGGAAGGTTGAATGTCTGCAGACTTAAGCATTCTACTGTATTTTTTGATGTTTCTTATATCTAGAACACAGCTAGATTCATGAAAACTTAAAAGTATACAATATGGCATGGGGATATTGATGGGAGCAAACTCTGATGTCTCATTTAAAGATCTACAATCAATGGGAAATCTTTAGTTTTATAACTGCCTTGCTTAGAACACCTTGCATTTTCTTAGGCATATTTCTGAGATTCTTGTTGAATAAGAAGAATTCATACTAACATGTGATACTAGAATGAGCCCTGGCTCTGTATTTACTAGTTTTAAGTTATCACGCAAAGTCTTAGAATTCACGGATCTCTTTCCTAGGTAATATAATGATATCCTGAAGGAAAATGTTTTAAATTGTGTCATAGCTCTGAAAAGCTCTGTGACTATTAAAGGTCATTTCATTGACTTCTACTTACTGCACCCTTTTACCATTATGTTATAGTTCCAAAAACTGTCCATTGCTTCTGTAACTTACTACATTTATCTGAGAAATTCTAAGATCAGAAATGCTAATCACATCTTTTGACCCTTGAAGAGAAAATGACAATCTATTTTCCCACCTGGTTCTGATATAGTTTTACATATCGCTATAGTGCATTTATATTTTGAACCAATGTCTAAGACTTAATTTTAAGGTACCAGCATAAAAAATGTAAAATACATGCTTTAAACTTTACACCTTAAAATTAATGCACCAAATGATTAAGAAATAAACAAGAAAACCAACAGAGAAGTCAGAATACCTATTTAGGCTGGTAATAGGCCACTAATTTAATGAGCTCAAAGTTAATGTAATACGAGATTAAAACTGCCTCGTTAAGGCCAACCAGAATAGAATATACTCTAATTTAAAGAAGACATTAAAAAATCTTTTGTGTTAGGCACATACAATATGAAACACTTTTTAAATCCTCGACATTGTCTAGCATTGAATTTTCACATGGCAGGAGCTTAAGAAATATGTTCAGCTAATTATAGCTGATGTGCATGATAGCCATGTCAAAGTTTTCAGTCATTATGACTGTGTTACATGGCCCTATTATGTGCATGTTCTTGAATAAATACAGATAGAAATACTACACAAAAGCAACACTGATATTCTAAGAAGCAACACGAAAAATGAAAATGGACCATGAGTATTACTGAAAGAGAATAATTTAATGGAAAATTCCTGTGATGTTACACCCTGAGAAAGCAAAACTTGAGCCATATCGACCCTAATAAGAAATGACAAACCTTGAAAAGCTATCTATAAATTTTCTTTAAAGCAGTATGCTTTTCAGATAAGAAAAATTGTTTTACATTGTTACCAACTTCTATAAATGCCAGTTCAATTTCAGAATCCATTGTTTAATTGTGATCATATCAAAGAAGAATTCTTTCTAGAGAGCAAAAGCATTAAAATAAATGAAAAGATTATGTTAATAAAGCAAATGTAGCTTGTTACCATGGTAACTTTGAAACTAAAATATTCAGGAAAGTCTTTTTCTCCTATGCCATTGTTTTGAGAGGAGCTGGTCACTTGATTACCAGCTCATGGAACCATAATCCTTTAAAATGGTGTCATTTGAAAGGCAGACTATGAGACTTACATGGAACGGTAAGACCTAAATTCCCACGCTTCGGAAAAATAAATCACAGAGACACAGAATGCCAGAGGGTACTCAAAACTATTGGGTAGACAGGGGAAGCTTCACAAAGCATTGGTCTAATTAAAAAAATATTGCATAAAGGCATTACTTTTATAATAAAACACATTATGTACTTGAAATCCACAACTTGAAGGCATTTTCAGGAAAAAACTGGAAACAGTTGGAATTTTGATTAACCCTGTGGTCTACAAGTCCAACAACCAGCAGTTCTCATTTGTCTTCTGTTTTGGCACAGAAATTGGAGGAACTCTCTGAGTATGAAGTGAATATCATCTCTCTCATTTGGAAAATTAGAAATGTATTTTTTTTTCTTCTGCCATTAATATTGTATTTTCTATGTCATCACTCTTGGCGATATTTAATAATTAGAATAAATGTCAAAGTTTGGGGCCTTTCAGCATGGCAATGATTTCAGAGGTGAAAGGTTCTCTTAGCTTACTTTTCCAAAGAACAAAAAAACTCAAAAACATTTTTCTACAGAAGAAAATTCGATTAACAACATTCAGACATTTATAAGTGTATTAAAAATCACTACTGCCTCTGATAAATCAACAAACACAATGAGATTAAAAGACACTGAATTTTAGAACTCCTAAGCATACACAGACTTCCTCCTTCTAATAAATAAAAATGATAACTTTCTTAATAGTAGGAAAACATGTTTCCCATTCATTTTCAGAGTGCCATGCCTGTAAGTTTTAACAAAACAGTTAACCTCAAAGAACAATTCTTTATAAGGGTATTTTGTTCTTGGTAAGTACATTCCCAGCGGGTTACCCAGTGCCATGTTTGGAGATTTGCATAATAACACAACTAAATACCTGACCCATCTCTGCATGTAGAAATTAATAACAAAGATCTTTTTCCCTTGTAGGTGTCCATTACCATAGTTACCTCACAAGTTCTGAAAATATGCTTAAATAAAAGAAGTCGGGTAGAAATTAATCATTGACTGGAAAATAAGTTTTCACGATGAGGTCAGGCTTTTGTTTCTGGGTCAGACTGAAACATTAGACAGTATTCTGATTTGAGCAGAACTGATTGCCTCTGGTTGGAGATCAGACTCTCAGGGTCTTACACAAAACACTAGCCTACTTGAGTGTGCAGGATGATTGCTTTATGTATTTGTTCCCTCAAGTCTTATTTAAAAAAAAACAACTCTCCATCATTCCATGTGGAATGGTGAGGGCTGACTACAAGTTTTAGTGAGAGTGCAATGGAAATAAGAAATCAGGGATTGATCTCATGGGAACAAATGACTGGCTGGGAAATTCTAGTAATGGACCATCGTTTTTGAAGGGCCAACTTATGAATAAAGGACTTGAAATATTTATATGGAGGTCAAAGGGGCTTAAACTATGAATCCTAAGACCAAAAAAAAAAAAAAAAATCAGGAACAGGAAGAGTGAAATTCAAAGATATCAATGAGAGGACCTCTGAACAAAAATAGACAAAAGGACTAGCTTTGCACGTTTTGTGAAATGAATTGGTAAAGTCTGTCCCTGAAGTGTGTGTGCAGAGATGGCCGTTCTCCTGTGTGCCTGGCAGGCATGCCAATTGTGCATACCTTCTGTTAATACAATTTAGTAATATATTATCAAGAATTTTAAAACATTAGAATCTTCGGATAATGTGATTTCCCTTAAAAGACTCTAAAGAAATGACCAGAAATTTTTACAAAAAATTATGCATAGAAATGCATGTGCCATTTTGTCTCACTAAAATTATTCATGATAGTGGAAAATTTGAAGTGTTGTCCCCTAGGTTTTTGCAGCTAGGTAAGTGATGACATGTCCAAATTATCCAAACTAATTTTAACTGAGAATTATAATAGTCACTGAAAAAGCATACTTGTATGTATGTGTATTATACAATTATGTAACATTTTGTGATTAAACTGAATGTCTACCTAAGAATATTCTTGCTTTATCAGGACAGGTTCTAGGTCTTACAGAATCTTCTCGTAAATTTTCTGTCAGGTGCTGTGAAATTCCATGGGTGGCAACTGTGCACTATTTCCTATTATTAATGTTCTAACACTGATCCTAGAAGAGATCTGTCAAAGGTTAACTATACCTTTTACCATGTGAAGTATTTCTAAGCTGTGATCTTGGACCTTTTGCTTAGAGATCCTCCCCCCTTCTGGAAGCCCTAATCACTTACCTGAGGCTGGCCCTATGATTCTGGTCTAGTAATTTTACTTGGGGAGAACTCTGCCCTGCAAGGTGTAATGGCAGTAAGCTTGGGAATGGGGAAGAGAATAAAAAAATACTATTTATCACAACTTTCTGTTTCAAATCCCAGGAAAAGAAACCTTGATAGCCTCTCTAGTTGCTCAATCCTCTTCGCATCTAAGCCTAATTAGCCCTCAACAAGAAGGAGCAATTGGTGCTAAAATTGGTGATGAGGCTAATAGCTACGGTTTTTTAAACTTTTTTAAATTGATGCATAATAGTTGCATATATTTACGGGGTACACTACAATTACGATACATGCATACAATCTGCAATGTTCAAGTCAGAGTAAGTGGGATATCCATTATCTCGAACAATTGTCATTTCTTTATGTTGGGAACATTCTAAAGTTTCTCTTCTAGTTATTTTGAAGTATACAATAAATTATTGTTAACTGTAGTCACCCCCACAATACTATTAAATATGATTATTTAATCTCCTACATATGAGGAAGAATATTAACAGCTAAGATTTGTTTGGATACTGCATCTAAATATTACATTTGTCTCAGTTTCTTGGAGTCTAGAAATTGATGTCTCATCCCATGTGGAGGAATCAAAGTGTAGTAGCTGGGCAGGGTAAGGCAGCGCTAATTCTGCCAGATCCTAAAGCCATGGCTCAATAAACGATGAATGTTTTAGGGTTTTTTGTTTATTTATTTTTTAGCATTCTCCAGCTTTTCTATAATAAACACCTAATAAGGAAAAAGTTCTGAGTGTATTCAGAAACACACTTTTTAAAGAAGTCAATTTCCAAATATCTCAATGACTTCTGGAAATCCTTGCTATTTGGAGACTCCCTCATGACTAATTCAATCATTTATTTATATTTCAGCAAACATTATATATCTCAAATGTTCTAGGCTCTGCTGTAAGAGATTAAGATGATATATGTCTTATTCTTATCTATAATTGTTTTACAGTTTAGTAAGGAAAGACAGATGGAGAATGCATATGCCTTCTCTGAAACACTTGGGGCCAGAAATGCTTCAGATTTCATGGTGGGGGGGAATATTTGCATTATACTTTTCAGTTCAATGTCCTAATCCAGAAATCCAAAATTTAAAATGCTCCATGAGAAGTTCTTTTGAGTGTCATGTCAGGACTCAAAATATTTTGGATTTGGGAGTGGTTTGGATTTTGATCCACAGATTAGGGATGTTCAACCCACATAACAAATTAAAGCAGTGAATTGTTTACAGGTTCTTTGATGGAAATATGCACAATGTATGTTAGGGAATGAAAAAGGAATTTTGCTTTCTGGCTGTTGGGAGCAGGAAAGGTTGTATAAAACTTCCTTTTCCTTGAGATGGAGTCTCATTCTGTTGTCCTGGGTAGAGTGCAGTTGCATCAGAGCTCACAGCATCCTCAAACTCCTTGGTTTAAGTAATCCTCTTGCCACGGCCTCCTAAGCAGCTGTGACTATAGGTACCTGCCAGAACATCCAGCTAGTTTTTCTATTTTTAGTAGAGGTAGGGGTCTTACTCTTGCTCAGGCTGGTCCCAAACTCCTGAGCTCAAGCAATCCATCCACCTCAGCCTCTTGGAGTGCTAGAATTACAAGTATGAGCCACCATATGACTGAGCCTTTCTTGAATCTTAATGAATCAGAAGGCCTGCTTCACAGGCATCAGGGCAAAACCTGGGGGAGTTTCAGGCAAAAAGAGTAATCCTCAACAGAGATAAGAAAACCCCTTGAGATTGCTCAAGACCTGAAAGTTGGAGGATTTAGAAGGATCTGGATCATAAGGCAACCGAGAGGAAGGAAGTCCGTGAGGAGTACTGACCATCACCCTAGGCAATTTGGGCTTTAATACATAGGCAATTTATTAAAAAGTGTGATAGGAAACCAGTTACAACTCACTATTGTATGAGTTCTGGGAGGAGGTTTATGGTCTAAAAGTGATATAGAGAAAATGCCACAGGAATTTCAAATTTCCCAAAAACACAATGAAGGGAAAGTTCATGATTAATCCCAGATTTCTGACTTGCTTGTCTGGGTGGATAGGGGTGATATCCGTTGGGGAACAGAACAGGTGAATCAGATTAGATTAGAGATCAGAAGGAAGATTAAAAGCTTAGAGAAGTCAGTGAGTTTAATTTAGATACTTCGAAATGTGTCTTGGGGCTGTTAGATATTTAGGGTTTGGCTTGACGATGATTAGGTTACAGACTGGCTCTGAGAAGACATCAGTTCTCTTCCTTCCATGCAAGGGTGGTATTGAACATACTTCAGCATGGCAGTGCTAAGAAAGAAACATCAGATGGTAAATGGCCAAAGCATGAGGGAGAGTGTCAATCCTGGCTTCCCCCACTGGGTCACACGTTTTTCTTTAATTGGTGGATTGGGAAATGCCCAGAGGAAGAAGCCAGCCAGCCAGAGTGGAATGGTACAACAGAATTTGCATTCTTTGAGGCAGTGATTGTTTAACAACTGGGATAAAAATATTTTAATATTTTTCACCACCATATATCTGTAGGTAACACATTAATTTTCAGCCTTGCTCTAGGGATCTCTTTTGTGGTTTTGTTATGAATTTGTTTTACTCTTAATTACTTAGCAAAACTTAATAATAGGAAGTGAAACTAGATAAGGGAGAAACAAGGCTATCCCACACTGTAGGAAGAGAATACAGAAGAAATATTGCATCTCCAGGGGACGGATATTATGGCAGAAGAAAGAACTAGTAGTTCTGAAACAGAGAAGGGGAATCCTTGGGTAGCCCAAGGGTAAAAATGGGGTAACCCATTTTTAGGCTAATATGACTTCTCTTATTCCATAATTTTAAAGACAGGCTAGAGGTGTGAGGTCTGCAGTGAAATTACGTAACTTGTAGTTGCCTTGGGTACCTAGCTTGGACTGTCCACTATTGTCCACTTAGGACAATATTCCTCAGGCATAGGAACAGAGAATTGCTACTTCAATGTAGCCAGTTCTTGCCCACCATCAAGTTCTGGATCTCACCACTTTCTTCAATGAGATGATGGAGAAAAGACAATTAGAATAGTGTTCCTACGCTGGACAAAGCCATTCGTTTAGAAGATGGAAAACAGCAAGTTAATTAGAATCTTTTTGCTTTACCCATTTAAACGTTTATTGACATTTTCATAATTAATTAAAGTGATAATACATTAGAATAAAAGTATATGATAGTAGGAGACACCAAACTTTGGTTCTAGCACCAAATTTATTCTGACCATAAAAATAAGACTAAATGTCCTTATCTGTGAGATAGATATAATGACACCTGCTTAGCCAATAGTGGCATCTTTCAGTTTGTACCTCAGTGACTTGGCTAAGTCAACCTGTCATTTGGCTACTTAGGGCTGCCATTTTCTCATCTGAAGATAAGGGTTTGTTTTGTTTTTAAGATAGTTTCTTATATCTTTTCTAAATATAACTATCTGCAATGTTATGAACTAAAAAGAGAACTTCTTATGGATCAGAATTGATGGCTACATACACAGCTGTTTCTTGGTGCATTTGGTCCATGGTCCCTGGCCTTTCTGAAGTGTAGCCACACCTTGTCTACTGAAGAGAGCTCTGTATTGACATTTACATTATTTCATGGGTAGCAGAAGACTAAATTTGTGTAAATTTAGGAAAGAAAATCACCATGCTTACATAAATTACATAAAAATCCAAGATATGCATTATAGGGACATTTGCAAGCTGTTTATAGTTCTGAAATCCAGAAAATTAATTGCCATTTCCATCAAAGTAAATAATGATGCAAAATAGAAGAGGTAAATTTTATTTTTGATGTTTCGGCTGTCGATAATCACAGAGAAATGTGAGATGATAGTTTCCTTTTATATGCAAGCAGTCTCTCAAATCCTACTTTCTCTAAATAGTTTTTCTTGAGATTCTGATCACTTCACTACCACCAGATGGCCTCATTTCTGCCTCATCTCATTGTCTATACCTAATTATTTGCTCTCACTTATCCTATCATAAGTGTATTCATTTTCATTCTCTGTAATTTCTCATTTTAGGTTAATATGACTTCTCTTACACCTTAATATTAAAGACAGGCTAGAGGTGTGAGGTCTGAAATGAAATCATGTAACTTGTAGGTGCCTCAGTTTTCCAAACCTATAAAATGGAAATTAAAATTTTCTTTTTCTTTTTTTTTTTTTTTTTTTGAGACAGAGCCTCAAGCTGTCCCCCTGGGTAGAGTGCCATGGCTTCACTGCTCACAGCAACCTCCAACTCCTGGGCTCACGCGAGTCTCCTGCCTCAGCCTCCCAAGTAGCTGGGACCACAGGCGCCCACCACAATGCCCGGCTATTTTTTGGTTGCAGCCATCATTGTTGTTTGGCGGGCCCGGGCTGGATTTGAACCCACCACCTTAGTTGTATGTGGCTGGCGCCTTAGCCACTTGAGCCACAGGCACCGAGCCAGAAATTAAAATTTTCTATCAGTCCTACTTCACAGGACTAACACAAAGATGAAATAAAACAGTCCATAGAAAGTCTTATACTCATTAAGAGCTCAATAAATATTAGCTATTATTATTCTGCAAGGAAAGTAAGATCAATTCATTCATTTTGTCATTGAGTCTCTGTCCCCTTGAAAACACCACTAGGTAACGGTATTCAGAGAATAGATTTTGTGACTCTGTGTAGAAAAGTGTAGTTTACTAGAGGATTGAGGTAAGGTTCTAGAGGATTTTCTAATGTATCCTTTGTTTCAAACCACTGATATTACAATGTAAACTCTGAAAAATATAATATGGCCACAGTTATTAAATTAATTTTAAAGTTTTTTGTGAAGCTTAAATATTTTTAATATGGGTAAAGTATTTGATATGTTTCACCAAATATTAATCAATTTATTCATTTTGTTATTAATTTACACTTAGAAAACTTCCATATTCCCTAAAAGGGTAGTCTTCACTTAGCCCTCTCCTCCTCTTCAGGTAATGATTTTGTTTCCGTCTCTTACAACTTATAGTTCTGATGATATCAGTAGGAATTTCAGAATAGGAAAAACCCTCTGTATTTTCTCACTTTCCAAAACTATCTGGACTGAGAGGAGCTGAACTAGTTCGAATGAGCCAACTTATCTCTTGGTGGCTCTGTCCAAACATCACGGTGGTAAATGATGACAAATTACATGAAAGAGTGCTGTGTACTCTAGACTACTGTTATACAGAAAATAAAGCCTACTGTATGATTATAAATTTAGAAATAGTTTCAATATTGTGACTAAATTTTTCTTTATTGTATGAATTTTGTGCATTGTTTTAATATAATTTTAACCAATTAGTTTGAAAATGTGGTCGATTGGCTACATCCAGTTGATACAGTCAGTTGGCTGTGGGTTTTTCTTTTCTGTTTAAATTGTAGATCAAATTGACACAGCTGTATGGCAGGGATAATTAAAGCCCTTCTCCATCCCCTCTTCACTGTGGACACCAAAGACTTTCTATCTGAGAGCAGATGGCTACTAGTCACACCACTGCTATTGCAGTTGGGGCCAGAAGAATTGCTGGATAATAGTTTAAACTATTTCAGAAATTAAACCTGAAAAGTGGTTCATACTTCAAATGTCAGACAAATAGAACTAAAGGATATATGGGAAAAGGTCACCAAATCTGAAAGGTACAAATTCACCCAAGCAAAACAGTTGAACATGGAATAAAATAGGGCTAAAAAGTGGGGGACAACCCAAGGCACAAATCCATGCATTTGAGCTTCTATTTTTAATCAAATCATGGAAAGATAAATAGAAATTATTTTTAAATATTTTTATATGTACCACCTATTTTCTAATTTCTGGTCTGGCTAAACTAGAAATACAAAAACACATTTACCCAAGAGAGGGATCCTGACCACTTTAGCATTGAAGAAAGCTTGCTTACTCTATACCTATATGAATCTCCCCGTCTTGTTCTGATAAAAGGAAATAAAAATGACTTTCCTAAAGCCCTCATCTATCAACAATACCTCTACCGTTTGAGGAGGGGAAGCTTCCAACATTTGCTGCTTTAGGTCAGCACTACTTCTCTGAACTCCAACTAAATAAAATTTAGAAGAAATGTGAGAACAATGGAAGGTTCACATTAAAAAAATAACCCTCTTATTTTGGAAGCTATATGGTAGGCGTTTGTAATAAATGTGTTGGTAAAGTCCATCCCAAGATTGAAAAATGAATGGTTTTATTTCGTCCTATTTGTTTGGTTTTCCATCTTTTGTCAGAAGGTAACACTTCTAAGAATGGGTATAATTCCACTGAAATTTGCTTTAATTTTAGAAAAATAAAATTTAAGGAGTAGGTATAGTCTTTCCATGTTGTCAGACAGAATATCTGAAATAGGGAGAAGGTAAGAAGGGATATTGAATAAAAAGGAGATTATATAAATCATGGACTAGTAAAACGTAGTACTTAGGCCAAATGTAGCCTATGGGTTTTTTTCATACTGCCTGCAAACTAAAAGAATTATTTTAAAAATTTTAAATGAAGAAAAAGGGGAGGGGTGGAAAAAGAAGGGTAGAGGGGAGACAGAAACCAAAGACCATATAGGGACTGCAATGCCTGAGCTATTAATTAGTCAGCCCTTCACAGAATAAGTTTGCCAACTCTTGTCCTAGAAGGACAGAGAGTAATGAGAGGTACATACACACTTAATTTTATTGTGCTTTGATTTGTTAGACTTTATAGATATTGCACTTTTTACAAATTAAAGGCAACCTTGTATTGAGCAATTCTATAGCGACCAGGTTTCCCACAGCACGTGCTCTCTTCCTGTCTCCATGTCTCCTTTGGGTAATCATTGCAATATTTCTTGCTTTTTCATTATTATCATATATGGCCTGTGATCAATGATTTTGGTGTTACTATTGTAATTGTTTTGATGCACCACAAGCCACACTCATGTGAGATGTGAACATAATCAGCATCGTGTGTGTTCTGCCTGCTCCACAGACCAGCAATTCCTCTGTCTCTCTCCCTCCGTACAATGGCATCTACATGTTAAGGTGAAGAGCAACAGGTGTATGTCTCTCATTCAAATCAAAAGATAGAAATGGTTAAGCTTAGAGAGGAAGGCACGTCAAAACTCAAGGTAGGGCCTTTTAGCCAAGTTGTGAATGCAAACGAAAAGTTCTTGAAAAAAATTAAAAGTGCTATTGCCAGAAATACACAAATGACAGAAAAAAATGAAACGGCTTCATTGTTGATACCGAAAAAGTTTTAGTGGTATAAATACAAGATCAGACCAGCCATGAAATTCCCTGAAACCAAAGCCTAATCCAGAGCAAGGACCAACAGTCCTAAATTTTATGAAAGCTGAAAGAGGTAAGGAAGATACAGAGAAAAGATTAAAGCTGGCAGAGTTTGGTTCATGAAGTTTAAAAGTACAAGGTGAAGAAGCAAATGCTAAGGTGAAAGCTGCAGCAAGGTATCTGAGGATCTAACTCATTGATGAAGGTGACCATACCAAACAACACATTTTCTTTTATTAGTATATTGTTATTGTTATTATTATCATCATTGTTATTACTGACTATTTTATAGAGATGAGGTCTTGCTATGCTGCCTCGCCTGGTCTCAAATTTCTGCACTCAAGTCACCCTGCTGTCTCAGTCTCCTGAGTAGCTGGGACTATAGGCATGGGCCATCATGCCTGGCCCTCAACAGGCACCGATTTTCAAGCAGCATTCTATTGGAGAAAAAGGTTATCTAGCTTTTTATTCCTAGAGAGGAGAAGTTAATATCTGGTTTCAAAGCTTCAGAGGATAGACTGATGTTCTTATTAGTGGCTAATGCAGTTGATAACTCTAAGTGGAAGCCATTGTACGCTTGCCCTGAAGATCCCAAGACCCTTAAGTGTTGGGCCAATTCTACTTTGCCTGTGCTCTAGAAATGGAACAACAAAGCCTGGCTGGCAGTGCATCTTTTACAACAGGGTTTACTCAATAGCTTAAGATCAACATTGAAACCTTGAAAGAAAAATTTCTGTTGAAATATTACTGCTTATTGACAATGCAACTAGTCACCCAGGAACTCTGATGGAGATGTACAAGGAGGTTAATTTTGTTTTCATCCCTGCAAACACTATATCCATCATGGAATCTATAGATCAAGAAGGAATTTTGACTTTCAAGACACACTACTTAAGAAATGAATCTTATAAAGCAATACCTGTGATAGATAGTGATTTCACTGATACATCTGAGCAAAGTAAGAAGAAAACCTTATGGAAAGCATTCATCACTCTAGTGTAAAAAGGGGAATGGCCTTAAAAGGGATAAAAATGTTTTATGTCTCCCTAAAACCTCCCACACTCTTTTGAGAATTAAAACATACATCTCTGCCTCAGACCAGTGGTCAGGAGAGTCAGGAAAGCGTCAGTTGTTCTTTGTAGCATAGGAGATGGCTCAAGGGAATTATCCAGGCAGAGGTCATGATATTGTCTTAGCCAAAGATGGGATGAATTGGAATCATCAACTATAGTTGAGCAGTGAGATACTGAAGCTGAAAATCTCCCTTTGAAAAGCTCTGAATTTCTGCTCAGAGGTAGGACTTTGGTACTTTAGGATGGGAGACTAACAACCTCCTAATTTGCAAGCAAATTAATAAACTTTTCCTTTCCCCTCCTTTAATGACCTGTCCTTGCTCATCTGATGTAGCCTCTCTAGAGACTTGCCAAACTTGTAGTAATACAATTTCATGTCCGTGGGTGGGCCTAGTGGTGTCCCAGCAGACGGGTATCCTGCAGCTTGCCTCTGTGGCTAGAAGAGGCAGGGAGCAGCCCCAGGTCAAGCTGTGGGTCTCTACTCAGAGAAGCACTATCTTCCAAGGGAGTGAGAGAGAGTGGAACTGCTCTAGCAGCTGCCAGATTCTGTTTAACTCTAGGGGAGCTTCTGTTTCTCCCTCTGGAGAATCAGACATAGCTAATGGCTACCTGAATTGTGCTGGGAGAAAGAAACTAATCTGGTCTAGCCCTTTTTCTGAGTAAGTTCCTTTGCATACACTGAAAGCTGAAAGTTTTGAACCTTTCCAGCCCTGTGGCAGGGCCCTTCTTTGGATTGCTATAGCAAGGCATTTGTTTGGAGGCACCTTTTGGTTGGAAGTTATGCTATTGAGTGGAACTAGGCAAGCTGGTTTGGATTGGGAGCTCATTTGTGGTTCTCAGAGAACTGGGAACCCCCACCCATTTGGGGTCTTGCATCTTTCAGGGCATTTGTGTGAAGGCGCCTTTTGAAACTAATTTTGAAATTCCCTATACTGTTTATGATGCTTCTCAGTTTTGTCCTAATGTGGGAGGTTCCATTTGTGTTGCAACTGAAAGTCCCTTGAAAGAATTTTGGCTGGATGGTCAACTTATAGCATAAACCTATGTCTGAAGAAAGAATGATATATTATTGTAATACCTCCTGGCCAATGTATATCTTAGGGTGTCAGGAGAAATGGCTATTGGATGGAACTTTAAATTATAATACTATCATACAACTGAAATTATTTTGTCACAGGTCAGGGAAATGGGATGAGAGTCCTTAAAGTCCTGGGAAAAAGTCAATAGTACAAAGGAAACCTCTTCCTGTTTTGAGGGAGGAAAGCCAGACTCCAGATGACAGAATTGAGGAGGAATTAGCCATGATAAACCTCATGAATCCTTTCAGTTTGAACTTCAATGAACCTAATCTCACTCCAGTGATTCCCCCGAGCCCTTCACCACAGGTAGAAGAGTCAATATTGGGGAGGGTGGACCTGGGACCAACTCCTCAGTCTTACCTAAGTGGGTTTTAACTTAGGAATGGGAATGGTCTTCCCCTCTAAGACCTAGCAGGATACTCAATCCGGCCAAAGGGTACCCACAACTGAAGCAGGGCAATTTCCATTGCAGTAGTACCCTTTAGAGGGCTTGAATGTGCAGGGACAACAGCAGGGTATTATTGGACTTGTACCCCATTTTACACCTCAGATTTACTGAGTTGGGAAAACTCAAACACAACTTATAGACAGGAACACAGAGAAAGACATATTTGTTTATAAACACCTTTTTGATGCACCATCTCACTTGGACAGACATACAGACCTTACTGAGTATCAGTTCTGACAATTAAGTTCTTGAATGTACCACTAGTGTGCTTATACTAGGAACACTGTACAAACAGCTGGGTTTGGTTTCCTCAGTGTTTCAGTGTGTCACACCTGTGTTTATGTTGATGTGTGGTGGGGTCTTGATGAGTGGCATTCATTATTGTTGTGTATTTTTGTGTGCTGTCATGAGAATGTTGGAGCTTGAATTAGAGTAACAGCAAACATTAAATTTCTTGTTAAACTTGGTAAGAATGGAAGTGAAATCAGGGACATGTTATTCCAAGTTTATGACAGTAATGCCCTGAATAAAGCAGCAGTGCAAAAATGGATTAAATGCTTTTCTGAGGGGAGAGAAAGCATCACTGAGGAAGAGAGCAGGACAGTCAGTAACAAGCAGAACTGATGAAAACATTACAAAAATGTTTCAACTTGTACATCAAAATCAACAGCTAACTATGAGAAGCATAGTATTACAAGTAAACATAGATAGGGAAAAAGTTAGAAAAATCTTAACTGAAAATCTTGGCCAAGGACTCATGGCTCTTGCATCATGACAATGCACCAGCTCACACAGCACTGTCTGTAAAGGAATTTTTAGCCAGTAAACAAAATAACTGTATTGGAACACCATCTCTACTCACTTGATCTGACCCCCAATGACTTTTTTCATTATCAGATCAAACAAATATTGAAAGAAAGACATTTTGCTCATATTCAGGACCTCATGGGTAATACAACAATAACTTTGATAGCCACTTCAGAAAAAGAGTTCTAAAATTGCTTTGAAGGATAGACTAGGCACTGGTGTAAGTCTATAGCTCAACTGAAGTACTCTGAAGGTGACTATAGTGATATTCAGCAATGAGGTATATAGCATTTTGTATTGGATGAGTTCATGAACTTAATTTTCAGACCTTGTACATATATTATTTAGTATAGGTGAACACAGACTAGTAATAAGGAAGGCCAAGGAATAGGCACAGCATCACCATTATAAACAAACCCCAGATGCCAGTGCTGCCATTCTGATTGCAGAAACCAACTGGGATCCTAATACTGAAGCTGGCAGTGTGAAAATAAATAATTACTGAAAGTGTATTCTGGCAGGCCTCTGAAAGGGAGTCCCTAGACAGAGGAGTTGAAACAAGGTCCAAGACATGCAGCAAAGAGCTAATGGGGATCCTTCTGAGTTTTGGAAGCCTTCTATCAGGCATATTGGAAATACACAGATGCAAATCCAGAAGCCCCTGGTAACGCATGCATGGTTAATACGACTTTTGTAGGGCAGAGCACTCCAGACATAAGGAGCAAGCTGAAGCCTGTGAAGGAGCAATTGGCATGAATCCCTCCCAGCTGGTGGACATCACCTTCAAAGTACACAGTGCCAGGGAAGAATAGAAACTGAAACTTGCGCGTGTTTCTTTGGTTAAGCCAATCAAGGATCCTTTGAAAGAATCAAAACCAAATGGTGGGAAAGGCTGCCCCAGAGCGACATATAATGAGTATGCTTTTGGTAAAGAGAAAAGGCATTGGAAAGAGCATTACTCAGAGGTGCAAAGGAATCCAAGTAACAAACCCCAGGAGAGCAAATGGTCTTTCAAGTCCAGGATGTAGATGACTAATAAAGAGACCCAGTGTTCTATGCCTCATTAAGGGCTCCAATCTAAATATTCCCATAGGATCCTTGGATAAAATTAACAGTGGGAACTCAAATAATGCATTTTGTAATTGACACTGGAGCTATCTTTTCTATTCTAAATTCTTTTTTTTTTTTTTTGAGACAGAGTCTCATCACGTCACCTTTGTTGAGTGCTGTAGCATCACAGCTTGAGGCAACCTCAAACTCTTGGGCTTAAGCAATTCTCTTTGCCTCAGCCTCCCAAGTAGCTGGAACTACAGGTGCCCACCACAATGTCTAGAGATTTTTTTGTTGTAGTTGTCTTTGTTTAGCAGGCCCAGGTTGGATTCGAACCTGCCAGTCCCAGTGTATGTGGCTGGTGCCCTAACCACTGAGCTATGAGTGCCAAGCCATCTAAATTCTAATCTAACTTTTCTTAACAAAGACATAGCAGCAATTGTTGGGGTAATAAGATAGACCCAGGTGCGATACTCCAACCTTTTGAGTGCCAACCGGGAGAAGAGAAACAGAGATATAGTTTCTTATACATGCCGGACTATCCAATTCCTCTCCAAGGCTGATATTTGTTATGCAAGTTGAATGCACAGGTAACCTTTTCTCCAGAGAAGCAACATCACCACTTATAGGTCTCACCTGAAACTGCTCTCTGGTTTTAATGCCTACACCAAGTGTCCTTAAACTACAGCCTGTGGGCCACATGTGGCCCACCTAGGACATTTATCCGGCCCGCTGGGTGTTTTTGCCAGCACTGCCTGTCCTGCTTAGCAGCCAACGTGTCCTGGGGCCTGCAGTCTAGCCCTCCAATGGTCTGAGGGACAGTGAATGGGCTCCCTGTTTAACAAGTTTGAGGACCCCTGGCTACACTAAAGTCTATCAAAAGGTGAATAAGGCCATATGGGAAAATGGGATCCTGGGACAGGCCATAACAGCCATACTAATTACCACTTTGTTAAAGAAAAGAGGCTTCCCATCTTCATAGAAAAACTATCCCCTTAAAATGGAAGCATTGTAAGGAATCCAACCTATATTGAACATGTTCCTAGAGTATGGACTAATTCATTCCTGTTAGTTCCCTTATAATATGCCAGTTTTACCCTTCCAGAAAACCCACACCAGTAAGTATAGATTCATGTGGGACCTGTGTGCTGTTAATGATACTGTACAAGACATACATACACCTGAGGGTGCCAAACCTACATACTCTATTGACAACAATACCACATAGCTATGAGTGGCATTTGGTGCTGGATTTTAACAAGCTTTCTTCTGCATTCCTTTGGAAAAAAGACTCAATCCCTTTTCCCCTTTGAATGGCAGGAGTTCAACTGGTAGACTGCATTTCCTCAGGGGTTTAAAACTCTACTACCCTATTTAGTGAGAACTTGGCAAGAGACTTGAGGAACCTGCGTTTTGATCAAAGAATTCTGTTGCAGTAAATGGATGAATTACTTGTAGCCAGCCCAGGTTATAATCATTGTCTTGCAAACATAGTGGCCATGCTAAATCATCTAGCCTCACGTGGCTATAACGTATCACCTAAAAAGGCTGAGATTTGCGAATAGCAAGTTTCTTATTTGGGATGCCAAATTAGCAAGGGAGCCCACAGCCTCATGTCAGACTGAAAGGTAGTGATCTTGAACCTTAAGGTACCCAGAAATAAAGGAAACTGCACAGATTTCTAGGAATGGCAGGGTTCTGTCACATCTGGATCCAAATCTTTGGACTAATAGCAAAGCCTTTTATGAGACCCTTAAAGGGACAGATGTGGGACCCCTGATCTGGACCACTGACCATAAAAATGCCTTTGAGAGACAAAAGCAGAATCTTATGATGGCCTCACTTGGGGGCTGCCTGACTTGTAAAAAGAACATAAATTATGCATTCATGAAAAACAAGGGATAGGCCTTGGACTCCTAGTGCCGATGCTGGGAAACATCCTGCAGGCAGTGGCATTGCAAAGTGGCTAAAAATTCACTTTAGAACAACCAGTTGTAGTGTAGTGTATGCATCCTACTAGATTCTGACTTTATTAGAACAGAAGGGGGTTTATTGGCTGACTGCAGGAAGGCTGGGAAAATACCAGGTCCATCCTTTTGGATAATCCCGTCGTTAAACTAAAGACAGTGGGTCTATTCTTAATCCTGCCTCCTGTTACCAGCTGAAGAGACTGGAGCTCAGCAGCATGACTATTAGAGGTTCTGGAGGCCGTCTGTTCTAGCATGATAGAGCTGTCAGATCAGCTGATTCCAGATTGGGACCCTTTCACCAATGTGAACAGTCTTTTGCACAATGACCAGAGAAGGGCTGGGTGTGCATTGGCTGCAGAACAAGGGGTGCTGGAGGCAGTGCCTCTGCCACCTGGCATGTCAGCCCAGAGAGCTAAACTGATGGCTTTAACCAGAGCTCTCCAGTTATCCAGAGGGAAAAAAAGTTAACATTTATAAGAACTCTAAATATGCTTCCTTATGATGGTACATGCTCATGCTGCTATTACAAAGGAAAAGGGACGCCTGACAGCATGAAACAAGGATATTAAGTACACAGCAGAAATAATGGCCCTGATACCGGCCGTGGCTGAGCCCTCGCAGGTGATCATCCACTGTCATGGTCATCGGAAAAAGGACACTTATGTTGCAAAAGGAAACCAGGGCACTGACAGGGTCGCTAAGAAAGCTGCTAAAAGTGATCTGTTCCCTGGAGCCTGGATGCCCCAGCTGGATTTAGATCAGCATAAAACCCACAGCACAGATAAAGATGAAGAAAGGGTTAAAGATTAGGGCTTTGACCCGAATCACACCGCTAAGTGGACACAATTCTCATGAGCTTACTCTGCTACCCAAACCCTTGGTGTGGCCCCTCATGAGGTTCCTGTGTGAATGCCATGTTGCGGGTGTGACACCTGAATGACCTGAAGGGATCTCATATAGGAAGACCCCGTAACGCAGAACTGCTCTGTGTGTACTTAACACCAAAACAGAAAAGCAACCTCCTGCACGGGGTACCCACCCGCGGGGGCCCAGCTTTCAATGATTAGAAAATTGATTTTACCCAGACACCCAAAACAACTAACTGGAAACCTCAAATACTTGCTTGTATTAGTAGATTACTGTCTCAGGAGGGGTAGTGGCTCATCCCACCCAAACAGAGAGAATGTCTCAAGTCACAGGAGTCCTTCCAAGGGAACTTATTTCCTGGTCTGGGCTCCCTTCCCTTTATAGAGTGATAAAGGCTCCTCCTCCTTTATATCAGAGGTAACTCAGTAAGCAAGGAAACCATGTATCTAGAACAGAAACTGCACACACCCTGGAAGTCTCAGTCTACAGTAAAAATGGAGAAATGAGTCGGACTTTAAAGAGGACTACGGCAAAACTAATGCAGGAAACTCACCTGATGTGGGACTAAGGTATTGCTGCTGACCCTCCCCCTGGCGAGGGGAGCCCCTAGAAGCAGGCTTAAGTTAAGCCCCTATGAAATAGTTTGCGGCAGCCTCTTCCCAGCACATTGAAGTAGATATGATAACATAGTCGTAAGTGAGAGAAGCAGAGGAAAGCAATGTATTAAATAAGTCAGTCAGGTACAAACCACTGCACAGGAGTTTGTCTCGGTTAAGTTTTCAGCTTAGCGGGGTACTCTTCCACCCCTTTACACCTGAGACCAGGTGTTGCTTAAAGTCAGGGAAGAAGAATGACCCAAAGAGCAGGGACAGCGAGGGAAAAGGGACCCAGTGGAGTGCTTCTAACAACTCGCACCTTGTTAAAATCATCAGGAATAAAACCTTGGGTCTTCCACACTGGAGCAAGAGGTACCCCAGGGAAGAAGAGGACCCAAACTCCCAGGGGATGGATCAGACTTTAGGCAATCTAAAATATCTGTTTAAGAGGAAGGAAAAATGAAAATGTTAATTTTTTTCTTAAAAAAAAAATGTCTTTTATCAGGTACCCTCCTGCATTTGGCCTTGTCAGTCCTCATGGTAGAAATTGTTGCTTATGTTCTTTCTTCCACCTGGTAATAGATCATATTCTAAACCTTTCATCTCAAACATGCCCCTAGTCAGTAGGACAAGATGATGATGTCACCACCTCTCATCTCACAGGTGTTGAAGGATAGACTTGAGTGGGGAATAGATGACAGAGGGAATTGCCTGAAAAGGGCAAAAAAATATTGACTGTCTCTCTAAAACCTCCCTCACTGTTTTTGGGAATTAAAACATATATCCTTGCCTAATGCCACAGTCAGGACAGGTAGGGAAGTATCTTTTATTCTTAATACCACAGGAGGAGGCTCAAGGGAATTGTCCAGGCAGATGTTATGAGAGTGTCTTAACCAAAAATGAGATGGATCAGAACCATCAACCATAACTAAGCAGTGAGAATCTGAAGCTGAAAACCCTTTGAAAAGCTCCGTATCTCTGCTCAGAGGCAGGACATTGGTATTTTAAAATGGATGTCTGACAACCTCCTTGCTTGACAGCAAATTAATAAACTCCTATTTCCTTCTCCTCAAACCACTCATCTTCTGATGCAGCTTTAGGGACAAGTGCTGAACTTGCAGAAACATTAGAGGCCATGAAGAACATTAACAGGAATTTGGAAGAAATTGATTCCAACTCTCATGGATGACTGAGAGGGATTCAAGATTTTAGTGGAGGAAATAACTGAAAATATACAGGGAACAGCTAAGGAATTCAAATTAGAAGTAGAGCCTGAAGATGTGACTGAATTGCCCCTATCTTATTAGAAAACTTGAGTGGTTAAGGAGTTGCTTCTTGTGGATAAACAAAGAAAGTATTTTGGGGCAGCACCTGTGGCTCAGTGAGTAGGGCACCAGCCCCATATACTGAGGGTAGTAGGTTCAAACTCAGTCCTGGCCAAACTGCAACAAAAAATAGCCGGGTGTTGTGGTGGGTGCCTGTAGTCTCAGCTACTAGGGAGGCTAAGGCAAGAGAATCGCTTAAGCCCAAGAGCTGGAGGTTGCTGTGATCTGTGATGCCACGGCATTCTACCAAGGGTGAAAAGTGAGACTGTCTCTTAAAAAAAAAAAAGAAAGTAGTTTCTTGATATGGAATCTACTTGTGGCAAAGAAGCTGTGAACATTGCATAAATTACAACAAAGGATTTAGAATATTGTGTAAACTTAGTTTGAGGAGTGGAGGAGGTAAAGTTTAGGAGGATTGACTTCAATTCTGAAATTGGATAATTAGAAATTGGACTTCAATTCTGTAGTGGATAAAATGCCATCAAACAGCATCACAGGCTGCAGAAGAGTCTGCCATGAAAGGAGAGTCATTGATACAACAAAGTGCATTGTTGTCTTTGTATAAAATTTTTTATGTTTGATTATTATGGGTAAATAATAGTTGCATATATTTATAGGGTACATGTGATGTTTTGATATAGGTATATGATGTGAATTAATCAAATCAGGGTAGTTGGGGTATCCATTACTTCAGGCATTTATCATTTCCTTGTGTTAGGACATGAACCGTGCACAGAAAGACAAACCTCACGTATTATGACTCATATGTAGGAGCTAAATATTTAAAACATTTGATCTCATAGAGACAGAGTAGAATGATAGTTACCAGAGTTTGGAAAGGTAACAGGGAAGGGGGATAAAGTGGAGATGGTTATTGGGTACAAAAATAAAGTTAGATAAAATATTTGGTAGAACAATAAAGTGACTATGATCAACAATGAGTTAGGATGAAATGAGAGGAATTGGCATGTTTTTAGCAAATTGTCATACTGTTTGAAGAAATTGCCACGGCTACCCAACCTTCAGCAACCAACAGCCAGCAGCCATCAACATATAGTCTAGACTTTCTATTAGCCAAAAAATTATGATTACCTAAAGGCTTAGATATTCATTAGCATTTTTTAGTGATAAAATGTGTGTATATATATATATATATATATATATATATTTTTTTTTTTTTTTAGATAGAGTCTCACTCTGTGTCGCTGGGTAGAGTGTCATGGAATCATCATGCTCACAGCAACCTCAACCTATTGGGCTCAAGAGAGCCTCTTGCCTCAGATCCTGGGTAGCTGGGACTACAGGTGCCTATCACAGTGCCCTGTTAGCTTTTCTCTGGTCTCAAACTCCTGAGGTCAAGTAATTCACCTGACTCAGCCTCCCATAGTAACAATAAAATATTTTTAACTAAAGTATATACTTTTTGATACTTAAATCTATTGCACACAGTAGACTACAACAACATAAACATAGCTTTTGTGTGCACTAAGAAACAAATGAATTTTCCTCATTTATTATATTATTTGCTTTATTGTAGTAATCTAGCATTAAATCTGCAAATTATCTCCAAGACATGTCAGTATTTGTTAACTTGCATTTTTGCTAATAAAATGTATTAGTGATCTTAGTGCAACAAAGTGAGACATTCTGAATATGTATAAGAGAGACAAGAGGATA
>CAUYTI010092477.1:0-10361 GCA_963575145.1 Galago senegalensis | reverse complement strand
TTGTTGTTGTTTTTTTGAGACGGAGCCTCAAGCTGTCCCCCTGGGTAGAGTGCCGTGGCATCACAGCTCACAGCAACCTCCAACTCCTGGGCTCAAGCAAGTCTCCTGCCTCAGCCTCCCAAGTAGCTGGGACCACAGGCGCTCGCCATAATGCCTGGCTATTTTTTTTTTTTGGTTGCAGCCATTATTGTTGTTTGGCAGCCCAGGCTGGATTTGAACCTGCCACCTTAGGTGTATGTGGCTGGCACCTTAGCCACTTGAGCCACAGGTGCCGAGCCCAGAGTTCTGTATTTTGTTTGCATAAAACTTGAAGTATTTTCTTCAGGTTTTCTACGGGAGAATTTGAAGACTTTTATTTATTTATTTGCAGTTTTTGGCCGGGGCTGGGTTTGAACCCTCCACCTCCGGCATATGGAGCCGGTGCCCTGCTCCTTTGAGCCACAGGCGCCGCCTGAATTTGAAGACTTTTAATTGTGCCCTGGTTTCAGTCTTCCTGATACTGGGCCCTGAGGTCAGCTTGCCTCGGGTAGAAAGATCTTTCTTGTACGATGACACCAAAGGCTATGCTTTGGGGGTCCAAGGGCCCGTGAAATAATACCGGGGTTTCATGTCGGCGCCTCGTGCTGTCAGCCGTCCGTCCACCTGTTGTGAAATTCTCCTGTTGTCCGACTTGTCGTTTCCTTGTCAGATAGTAGCTCATCTAATTCAGAGCATGAAGGTCCACCTGCCTAGGTTGCTATTGAAGACGAGGGAGAAAAGCCAACTACCAGAGCTCAGACAAGCCGGCAGGAAATTGCAAACATGGTGGAATTTCCAGCGCTTTCCATTTCGTGAAGTCATGGATAATTTAAAAAGTATTCGCTTTTACTTCTGTTTGTTTCTTTGCTTGCAACCACGTCTATCTGCCAACCTTTCTGAAATGTCACGATGTAATTATTTTAACAGGCACTGTATGCTCCTTTATTTGGGGGATATTAACCTTTCTAAACAAAAGGAATGTTAATATACACTGGAGACACAACTAATGGGATTTCATTTTTCTTGTTAGGCAAGAAGCTTGATTTTTTTTTTTTCCTTTTCTTTTTTTATTTATTTATTTTTTTAAACTTCTCGTAAAAGAATGCGGCAAGTGAAATAATTGCCTTAAGCTAATCCATGATAGCGATTGTAAACGTGACTTTCCAGATCACTTTTATATGGCTTAGGAAGAATAATGTGATTTTCTTGTTTTTGTTTGCTTTAGCTAAACAGTGTTGAAGGATGATATAAATTCAGTGAATCCAACACAAAGAAAATGCTAATTGCTAATGCACTAAGTTCTTTCAAGGCATGAAATATAGTGTTTAATTCATAATCATTGTTTCGCTTTCTACAGATTTAGTTAATTTTTTGAGAGTTAGGATAGGACAAACTGAGAATAAATTAGCTGGCCAGCCATGTTCTTCATTACTGTGTGTTCCTTAAATATATATGACCTGAATGTATTGTGCTTGCTATAAAAAAGTGGTCATTGATTCTGGGACAGGGAGGCAGAGCAGTTTTTGGATTTCGACAGGGCCCTGCATCTCCCTGGCTGTCCCCTCCCCTCCTTCCTTACCCCGTCCCTCTTTAATGATGGGAACCACCTGCGCTTGCCAGGAGACGGCTAGTGTTATGGATAGTAAGGCAGTGAACCGGGTTAAAACTAATTGGCCCATGTGGTGTCAAGTCCATGACTTTGGCCTTGTTACTATGCTCTGCCTGCCCCACAATTCCGTAGACACACGGAGTCTGAACAAGAGATGAGTCATTCATTCCTCCCCTGATGGGGGGACCTAGAACCCGAAGCAGGGAGGACAGGGAGGAGCTGAGTAGAAAGGACTGTGATCTCCTCCTCCACCAAGCCCTCGCCCAGCTCTTCCTGGAAGCAACAAAGATGACAAGTTTTTGCTATTTTGGATTAGTGAGAGAGAGCATGAAACGGTTTCCCTTTCCTTCCGGGCAGAAAATACCAACAGAATCTGTCTTTGGGACGAAAGTGCTAATTTCATTGGGTGACTTTCAGACGTGAAATAGGGGCTTGACCAGGAATTGTGCATTAGTCAGCTGAGGCGGTGGAGAGGTTATTTTTACAGTGCTAATTATTATTTCCTGACAATGATGTACTGTATGTTGTCTGCCGCTTGCACCCCCAAACTAGCCTTAATTGGGGGGGACAGAATTAGATGGATGGTTGCATTCGTTTTCAATGGCAACTTTTACTATTTTATGGGTCTAGATACTTTCCTGCAGTGAAGAAGAGAGCTTTATCGAGAAAGTCTTGCATGTACAATGTAATCTGGATCAATATTCAGTACTAATAGGTTTATATTTTAGTCTTGATTTTTTTAAAGTCTATTTTTTCTGACGCCCTAATCGTCTTGCTTTATCTGCATTAAACTTGATCTGTCTTACTGAGATGGAGCTAAATTTTTGTTACTCACACTGAACTTAGAAAGGAGCGACGTATATAGTTAACAAATAAATACAAAACGAAATTGGATCTAACCCCTCGATGCGTAAAGGGAGATGAGTGGAAGACAGAGTTGATTGCATGTCTGAAAGCATATCTGCCTGATTTATGCTCTAATTTTAGTACTGAGTTTCCTTTGTAATAGTAAAATGTCACATTAGCATGTCCCTTTTAATAATCTAATATGCTCCCAGTGACAATAAATACACACACAGAGGCTAGCTCGGGCTTTCTCAGACTGCACGGGCCTGCAACCCTTCCCGATGTAGTTAAATTGCCCAGATGACCCTCCCGTCATATATTTTTAATTGTAAAGCACTTGAAATTAATCATGTTTTATTTCTTTTTAAATAAGCACCTCAAGAGCAATGGTGAGCAGTTTTGCTCACGGCACTTGATCCACTCTTAAAGGAAATTAAAGATTGGACAGGGCCTTGTATCTCAGTGGCAGCAAAGCCATCCACATGGGGGAACTCACAGCGCCTGATACTCCCCCTTGCAGTCTCTTGCCTGTGCACTTAGTGAAAATTGGCATCGGTGAATATGACAAAGTAAAGCATTTTGAATTACTACCACACACCCTCAAGGGCTCATAACCCAAGATCTCAAGAACCTCGGTGAAGGCTAAGGTTTTCTACAATTTACCTTTAATTTAAACTGCACGGAGCTAATCTTTAGGAGAATTGGAATCTGCCTCTGAACTAATTATGATTTACAGAAATTGATAATTTGTCTTCTGCATGTGTCTGCAGGAAGAAATTACTATTAAATTTGATTAACAAATGACAGATTTCAGCCCCGTAATTGACTGTCTTTATTAGCAAACTTAGAAAACTTCTAATAGTCATGTCAACTCTATTCTGGTAGTTAAAGTTTATCGAGAAATAATAGACATATGTGACTTTAGTGCCAACCTACCTTACTTTTAACAAATCCTGGTGTGGTTTGTCTTCTCGGTAGTCAAGCACAGCCCAAATGCTCACGCTGATTTCTCATGATAGTTAGAACTTAATAATATGTAATTAACTTCCAAAAATGAATGATCTGTTCTTTTGAATACATCCCTGAAGAACTTCCTCAAAGTACTTAAAATAGTGTAAAAGGAAACAGAGAATTATATTCACCTTCTTTTCATGCACCACTTTGTCAGATGTTTTTCTTTCTCTCTAAATAGACGGTAGTTGCGTCATGGACAAGGCCATTTGTTAAATCTGCGCCATGATATACGGTTGACACTGTGAATGATTCTGAAACTTCCTTTGGATGTACATAACTGAGATGTAAAACTCTTGTAGCATGGCGGTCTAGCAGGGGCATTCAACTTTTCCTTACATGAGAAAACAGTGTGATTTTCCAAAGTATATTAATGTACATTTTTTTTTCAGTTGAAAAAAATATTCCCTTGTACTAAGCAGCCTAGCAGAATTGTCACAGTAGTTAAAAATGCCCTTTTGTATTTTTGTGTCAGGAGCATCTTCTTGCATGTCAAAAAGAGAAGTTGAACTACTAGCCTTTTAAAGACCCAGAGGTAAAGTTTAATTCAATAATGACATGAAATAAATGTTCTATTATCTAAGTAATAGTTCACCGGAAAAGTCTGAAATGGCCTCCTTTCTCCAGGATGCAGCTGGTGTGTGATGCTAATATGAAAACGGACCTGCCAAATTGAGTGATGGGAGGTGCTAATAACTCCAAGTGGGGAGGTGGAAGCCACATATTGCACGCACCTGCTCTCTGCTTTGTGTCAGTGTCATTACGTTATTGAATGGGTGGGTATAATGGTGAAGGAGGGGAGTCACACTCATGCCAAGAAAGAGTGCTGGGGGGACTAATACTGTGTTTCCCCGAAAATAAGACATTGTCTTATATTTATTTTTTCTCAAGAAGACACACTAGGGCTTATTTTCAGGGGAATGTCTTCCTCTCCATGTGGACGCATGGCATGGCAGATATCTGCATAGCCCCGCCCATCACTGGGTCTTATTTTCGGGGTAGGGCTTATATTTTAAAAATGCATAGAAATCCTGCTAGGGCTTATTTTTTGGGTAGGTCTTATTTTCAGGGAAACACGGTATGTGTACTGCACCGTATTATAAGTAAACTGGGTGTCCTTTGCTTAGGAAGCCTGCCTCTCATGGTGGTTCATCTTTGACCTTGGACCTGAGGGTGCAAAAGGAGTTTAGATTGTGGGACAAGGCTTCATAAGATATGGTAGATTCTAGGGGACTCCAGAGTATCTGGTGACTCTTTAGTCCCATCTAGGCCCCCATAGCTGCTTTTTTTTCTTTTTTTGAATTTTTTGGCCAGCACTGGGTTTGAACCCGCCACCTCCAGCATATGGGGCCGGCGCCTTACTCCTTTGAGCCACAGGCGCTGCCCAGCCCTGGTAGCTTCTATTCATCCCTAAGAAGCCAGGCAAAGTTGATTTCTGGAAAGAACTCCAGTCCTCCACGGTTCACCTCAACAGAAAAGAGGCTTCACGAAGTGTCTGTCAGCAGTGGGTTCCTGAAGTTATTTAAAGCTGATTTTGTAATATATTACACAATTTTACCCCAGGAGGTTAATCTCATTCTGTTTTGCTTATTCTTGTGTCAACGCCTTCACTTGCAGTCCCTAAGTAAGTATCTTTTGAACGTAAGCCAAGCCATGTAGCAAGGTAAGTCAATTTGGGATTAAAAGACTGTCAGGGATCATGCTGAACCACATGTGGGTTTTTGAGGGGTGGCCGCATCCTCTCTGCCCTCTGTCCAGCTTGCAAACTGAGGCTCTCTGGGAAGAGGAAGTTTTTAAGATAATAGGATTCACAGGAGCAGAAGGGTTCACCAGGGGTTGGCTGGTTTCAATGGAGCTGATCAACAGCTACCAGACTGAACGGCTGGGCATGATGCGGGGTAAACGGGAGGGACATCCTGAAAGCCTAAGGAAGAAGACGATTTCAGTTTATTATGTTTTCAGAGAATCAGTTACACATTTTCCTTTTATTATAAATTGAGAGTTAAAAAGAATCAGATTGAAACACAAACAGACTTAATTTGAGCGGAGAAAGCCTTGGGAGGTGAAGCAAGAGGGTTCCTGGAATGGCACAAGAGCACCGCAGCTAAGCTCTGATGAATGACACCCCACCACTGGCCTCTATCAACCCCAAGCGCTTCTTGGAAACGAGTAATAAAACAAACAGGATGTAAACATCAGCCAGTGAAGTACTTGCCAGCTCAGTTGTTAGGAGTGGAGGTAAGGCTAAAGATTAAAGACAGCTTGACAAAATCCTACGCACCGTCCAGCTGGGCTTTACACATTATGAGATGTGGTAGGACAGAATGAGGGTGTTTAAAAAAATTATTGCTATTACGCAGCTGCAGGGCAGTGGACTGAGTTGGGCACGTGCCAGGAGAACTCGTGCTGCTTGTGTAGATAAACTTGCAGGACTTCAGCTTTCAACCCCATCCAATACAGATTCTCTTAACCTTGTCCTGTCCCTTGCTGAGCACTGACATTTTCAGAGCAGAAGAAAATCATGTTAAATTTATGTACGAGGAGGGGTCTAGGCGCGTGTATTGCTGGACTCTGGTTTTAAGCGTTTGGCTCTTTTGATGAGCTCTGGCCCTTGGTTTATTTTGTAGTCTCGGAAGAGTTTACAAAGCAATGCTGGTTAAGATGTGGATTTAGCTCCTCTTGCGTCCTTTGGTCTGTGCAGGGGCGGGCTCGTGGCTGTGCCCTGAGCCTGAGCCCTTACCGAGGGGACGGGGGGACCTGGGGTCGTTTGCCACCCCTAGGCCTGTTCCAGCCCAGGCTGTGCTGTTTCTGTCACCTTAATTTAGTGGGATTCTGCCCAAGATTTTTGTTTGATGAAAGAGTTTAAAACTGAAGAATGTGTGAAAGACCCTGAAGTCGGAGAATTGTGAAAGATGAACCCGGAAGGGAAGATTTATGTCAAAATTTTAGAGTATCTTGAACGCCTGACAAAGGGGAATATATTTTTATTTTATCTGTAGACAGGTAAAGGGGAAACACTGAGGATGACTGAGCAGGAGAGAGACCAGGTAAAGGATGGACTGGAGGGGGACTTATATCAGAGAGGGTTATTTTAATATCCTGGTTGTGGTATGATAAATGGATTTTATTAGAATGGCAGAAGTAGTTATGGGAAAAATACGTAGACTAGAGATGAGGGCTAGGTCTCATCTCATATCTCAGATCTAGTCCATGTTCACAGTTCTCCCAAGTGCTATATGATAGGCAGGAAGGATTATAAAGTTATGTCTGGGCTGGGGGCAGTGGAGTGGGGGAGAAGTTCTGTGATCAATTAGTGATGTCTGTCATGGGCAAAAGAATGCTGAATTATGGCACCTCTTCCGTGTGGATGTTGCCCTGGTAGACATAATCCACAGTGCAACAGGAGAAGTATTGGGAATTAGGGACACACAATGTGAATAATTAGTAAATGATGTAAGGAGTCAATGATGATTAATATTTAAGCCAGGCTAACATGACTTAGAAACATGACAGTTAAGGGGGAAATATCCAGCAAACCAGGAGATGGTATTAGAAAGTTCAAGGTTAAGACTAGTGTCAAAGATTTGGTTTGGAGGTGATTTGCACAGAAATGATGGTTGGTTTTACTCTTTGCAGTTTGGTTGGGGGTGAGGAAACAGAAGGTCTGGGAGTAAATTAGCAGAGATCAACTTGTGTCCACACCAGGGCTGACCACTGAAGGCAAAATTTAGCCTAGCAGGTGTTCAGAAGCAAGGGTCTCTCCTTCTGGATCCTTTTTAAATGTTATTAAAACTCCATAGATGCTTTTGGTTTATTTTAAACTCTTAAATATTACCTTGTTTATGCATTACCAAATTTTAGAGTAGTAAAAAAATCTCAGTAAAAGATCTCTGCTAGTTCCAGATTATCTAGAAAATTACTGAAGTTAAGGAGAGACTCACTTGAAACTCTTTGTGTTACAGAAGGCAGTGGGGGACTCAGAGGGGTTAAGGTTTTGCCTGACATCACAGGGATAACAGATGGCACAGCTGGGTCTGAGACGTGGGTCTTCAGATTTCCCCCAAGTACTTTTTATGTTATTCTATGCTATCATTTCTAGAATCTATATGATACAGATTTGAACTTTATATATAGAAATAAAGGATAAATGATGTGCATACGCTGACGGAATAATTTGGAGGAATGGAGATACTGACAGTCCCCAGCTTTCTGCCCTTTGCGTTTTGCTGTCTTGTTCATACATTCATAAATATATTTAAACCCGTCTCTGAATATTTAGGTCATTTCTAGTCATTTGCTCTTAAAAATAGGAAAAGACAGCATAGGCTAAACCAAACTGCCTACGTTTAAACCTAAGCTTCACCACCTCTTACCTTGATAAGTTTCTTAACCTTGGTATCCCAGTTTCCTTATTTGTCAAATAGGGATGATAATGGTGCTTACCCCATAGGGTTGTGGTGAGGGTTAAATGGGACGGATATGTAAAATGCCGACAACTGTCCTTGGCAGGTGGCAAGCTCCGTAGATGTCAGAGCCTAGCCTTTGGAGTCAACGTTTTGGATTTGAATTCTAGCTTCATCTCTTCTTACTCGTTTGACCTTGGACGATTACCTTAACTTCTCCGAGCTTGGATAATAATACCTATCTTACAGGGCTGCTGTGAGAGTTAAGCAAGCTGTGTGGACAAAACACATTTCCTTGTGCTTCACTTAAAATAAGGACGCAGTGTGAGATAATTGTTTTTGTTATTACCATCATAATCTTTATAATTAAGAATAATGCTATTATGAACATCCAGGCACATAATAAACCTTTGTATGTCTTCGTGAATGTTTCCTGAGTGTAAATCCATAGAAGTGGGATTGCTGTGGTCCTCTTGATATCTACAAGGTCTTTAATCTTTATAAAGCCTTTTAGATTGAAAAACGACAAGCTGTCATTGTAACACGTACATAGTAGGTGCTGTTGACCAACCCAGGCTACTATCAACCTAGTAGCTTATTCAAGAATGGGCGTTTCCTCGTGTTGATTTTATAATCGAATGTGAGAATTAAGAGAGGAAACCAATGGTGATAAAGTCTGCAATGTGAGGCATGTCTTTGAAAAGGGAAAACGCAGTATGAACACACATCAGCTGGAGAGAGAAATTTGGGCAGCAGGAAATCAGGAAAGGCTTCATTTGAGGGAGGACAAAGTTGGTAACGTGTAATATTTTGATAGACGGGTGTAATTGGCATAGCTACGAGTGGGGCATCGGGGTTCAAGTGCATATACTAGCCATTGGCTTTGGAGTCTTAGAGACTGCTAAGAAGCTTATTTTCTCTCTATCTCCTCACTCTGTTCCTCTTCTAGAATCTTTTTGTCTTCCTTCCATCTCCTTCAGGATATAGCAATTTTTGGATTTCCTAGTTTCTCAGAAAATGATACCTGTATTACTTAAGACTGATTCAGGCCAGAGTTCACGTGCATCTTTAGAGTTCATCAAATGGGTATCAGTGTCCAGGTTCTCTGCGGTTACTTTGGTCTGATTTCTCTAGATCAGGGTCCTCAAATTTTTTTCTTTTTTTTGAGACAGAACCTCAAGCTATCTCCCTGGGTAAAGTGCCATGGCCTCACTGCTCACAGCGACCTCCAACTCCTGGGCTCAAGCAAGTCTCCTGTCTCAGCCTCCCAAGTAGCTGGGACCACAGGCACCCACCACAACGCCCGGCTATTTTTTGGTTGCTGCCATTATTGTTGTTTGGCAGGCCTGGGCTGGATTCGAACCCGCCACCTTAGGTGTATGTGGCTGGCACCTTAGCCGCTTGAGCCACAGGCGCCGAGCCCCTCAAACTTTTTAAACAGGGGGCCAGTTCACTGTCCCTCAGACCGTTGGAGGGCTGGACTGTAGGCCCCAGGATGAGTTGGCTGCTAAGTAGGACAGGCAGTGGCAGCAAAAACATCCAGCGGGCCAGATAAATGTCCTCAGCGGGCCACATGTGGCCCACGGGCCATAGTTTGAGGACGCCTGCTCTGGATGGTGAGGCTTTGTGACTATAGGTATTTTACTCTAGTCACAATTTTTTTTTTTAAACTTTTTAAATTTATTTATTTATTTTTTTATTTATTATTATTTCAGGTTAATTTGGGGGTACGAAGAATTAGGTTACAGTGTTTGCATTTGTTAGGGAGACTCGCTCTTACAATTGTGTCCGGTCCCCAAGAGAGGTGCCGTGTACCCTAACCTTGTGCCCATGAAGTGGGAGCACACCCGTCCCCCTCCTTTCTCCCCTCGAGTCACAGTTTTTAAAGGTAAGTTAAAGCCTTTTCGGTTGTTACTTATTTTTCGGTGACAGTGATGACAAATGGCTGGTATAATTTATTCTTGCTTTGTAGATGAGTATAGCTGTAGATCTATTGTGTATGCATTTTTTTTATGAATTCATAAAATTTCGGCCTAGAACATTGGATTAGATGTTAAAGCATTTATGATGAAAAGCAAAAAGTAAATTGTATTCTGATCCAGTTTGTATAATAATGTGCAACCCAATTCACTAAGTTTGTATTAGTAATTTTGCGTGGCTGTGAGACTTAAGTTACATATATAAGAGTTGACAAGTCATTTCCACATGTGTTAGTCTTGAACTCCAAAAGGTAAAGAAGTACCTACTTATTTTCTGTTCAAAAAACAGTGTGTGGCTCGGTGCCTATAGCTCAACGGGCTAAGGTGCCAGCCACGTCCACCTAAAGGTGGCGGGTTCGAATCCCCAGCCCAGACCCACCAAACAACAATGACGGCTGCAACCAAAAAATAGCCGGGCGTTGTGGCCGGCGCCTGTGGTCCCAGCTACTTGGGAGGCGGAGGCAGGAGACTCGCTTGAGCCCAGGAGTTGGAGGT
>CAUYTI010092475.1:0-12958 GCA_963575145.1 Galago senegalensis | reverse complement strand
AGTCTCCTGCCTCTGCCTCCCAAGTAGCTAGGACCACAGGTGCCTGCCACAATGCCCGGCTATTTTTTGGTTGCAGCTGTCATTGTTGCCTGGCGGGTCCGGGCTGGGGATTTGAACCCGCCACCCTAGGTGTACGTGGCTAGAGCCTTAGCCGGTTGAGCTATAGGCGCCGAGCCATCTTTTTTATTCTTGATGAAAAAAAGTATGGGTAATGATATCAAGTCAAATGCAGCCCGATCATTCCATATGTGAGTAGCAATTTTATGGACTTATTAGTGATAAATCAACTGATTTTACTCATGATACCAACTGTTCTTTGCAGCTTAATTCAAAATACTTTTTTTCTTACCATGTGTCAGTTTTCTCTGCATCACTTTTTCTTTTCTTTTTCTTTTTTTTTGCAGTTTTGGGCCAGGGCTGAGTTTGAACCTGCCACCTCCGGCATATGGGGCCAGCGCTGTACTCCTTTGAGCCACAGGCACTGCCCTGCATCACTTTTTCTTAAAACCACCTTTCTCTAAGACAAGATTGCTCCACAGCTAGAAGGGGTCTGGATCTTGACAGTCATGAACAACCATAAGAATTGTCAGTTGTCTTTTTTCAAAATAGCAAAGGAAGTGGCTGGCATTAATGTCTCCTTCCCATTTTATATTGTGGTGGAAATGTCTAAACACTTGTTTAATCTTCTCCTTCTCTGTATCGACCTGGTTGTAAATCTCGGAAAACATGTGTCTTGGAGAATTTTCATTTTTCCTGGTTCTGGCTATACCCCTGACTTTCCTAAAAATTGGAGTGCATTCTAAATCATTGCGTTTTGTCAAGTTTCCTAGTCTCACTAAGACCTCGAGTGTGACGTATGAGGCATCACTACAGGGGTGTTGGCATCTTTGGAGGATCTGTCCAGCAGTGATCAGGGTATGCATTTTTTTTCCTTCCGCACAGTCATAATAGGCTGGATGGGGAGGAGAGAGGGCTTTGCTAGCGGACTGCTTGGTTTTTCTGCATGACTTTGACTAGAGGGGAGGTTGTCTTAGTTCACAAGCTCTGTCATTTGGAAAAAAAAAAGTCAAAAACTAAACATTATTAAACACTCTGAAATTGTTTCTTGGAGTATATTGCATACGAAGATATTTTAATGAATATAAATATGAGGCTCGTATAATTGCTCTTATAACTAAATTTGTGTAAGAATGATGTCGTTTTCAAGGCAGGCAGAATTTTTGCTTTCTTTCCCAACTTGTCAGACTCTTTCAGACACAGCCGCAGGCTCTGGGATTTCAGTCCCCACACAACATAATGTCATCTTCTGTTTGCTCCCCTAAAGATTTTAGAGCTGTTGAGATTTTATGACTGGCTGACACTTACATTTAACGTCCAGTCCATGACCCTGAGCGGTGAGAGCATGTGATCGCAGGGGCCACAGACTTGCGTTTACGTTACTGTTGGAAAGGTAGTAGGAAGAGAAAGACCAGAGGGCTTCACTGTGCTTTGCAGTCTGGACAATTTATTTTGTTTTGCTGAGGAAATGAAGAAGTAGATTTTTATCTTCTTCAAATGTTAAAATTGGAAAGATTTTCCTCAAGAAAAAGAAATTTCCAAGAAAGGAAGAAATTGCATTTCTTAGTCTAATTACAAGAAATGCAAAGCTATATTGATCTGTTTCCTACTTTTATTTAAACATAAGATGTTAGATCTTTGATTTCAAGGGAATTTTAAATTAAAAATACCTATTACGAGTAAGCTATTTGACAGATAAATCTGATTTTTTCAGCATGAACCACATAAATGGAAACTGCTTTCTCCCTGTGATAATTCTGTAATTTTGTACTGATTTATGATGAATATACCTATTATTCAAAGAGAATTATAATGAAATGGAATTAAGTTCAATTACTTTATAGCTGGAACTCTTCAGCTATATAACTCTATTATATAGACACTTAATAGTACAGGAATAGAAATATAGTTTGGGAAGTTTGAGAGTGAATTCTGTTTGGGAAAACTGGCTTTTACAACTTAATTTCAGTAGCAGAGGCCAGTCATAATGTTTTGCATATAGTATTTGGCATGTAATAAATTAAACTCTTAATTTACATATGTACATGTAAGCAAATGCTCCTAAATATTTCTAAAAGAAGACTTTTAGTTTGCCTCAGTTGTCAGTTCCTACTGAAGACTCCTAGATTTTGTAATGTGGACCTCTAATGTGGCATTATAAATGAAAACTTAATTTTTTTTCTCTTTTGACTTTATACAGATTTTTAATCTGTACATTTTTTGTGATTGCTAGTAAATGAATAAAGGATGCCTGATAATGGCTATTTATTTTCATTAGTAAAAAATAAAAATGCGGTGCTGCTTTTTAGGGTAAATAGTCTTTCGGAATCACTAAGGCCAGGATGGTGCCTCAATATTTGAGTGTTAATGGAGTCAGATATATTTTCCAGTGAAACAGAAATGAATGTTTAGTCAAAACTACATATGACCTGAATGGTGACACACTCCAAAGGGGAAGTTGCCTTGTGGAGACCATGTGTGTGGATTCAGTTTACATCCCTTTTCAACAGTAGTAAGCGTGCCCTTAGGCCGTGTGTGCATCTTAAGTCACTTTGGCTAGAGATAATTAGCCAAGAAAGCAAAAGAAATACCTGACTGGGTCATGGGCAGAGCAGAGATAGGGAGAGCCTGAAAAATTTCTAGCAAGGGATTTGAAAAGGAAGCATTCATTGTGGAGAAACATTATTACCAATTTAAATTGGTAAAATGCCATTGAGTTTTCCTTATGTGAGGACATGGCCATTCTATATTGTGTTCCTGGGAAACAAGATACTGTCTTATATTTATTTTTTCTCAAGAAGACACACTAGGGCTTATTTTCAGGGGATGTCTTATTTTTATTAAGTATAATACAACAATCTGCATTTATTCAAATACAGTTAAATCATCTTCTGGAACCTGACAGGGGGAGCCGACCTTGTTGGTGGGGCTGGTGCTAGTGATACGTGTACTCCTTTCCCTTAGCCGTTCCCACCTGCACACAATAGGATGCCTGGGACCACAGTTACCACATGTGCACCCACGCAAGTGTGAATGGCTCGGAGAAGGAGCTGTGGCAGATAAAAGGTATTCTAGTCTTCCTTACTGCTCCACCCCGAAATGCATCACTAGGTCTTATTATTGGGGTAGGGCTTATATTTAACAAATGCCTAGAAATCCTGCTAGGGCTTATTTTTTGGGTAGGTCTTATTTTCAGGGAAACATGGTATGCATATGTTCTTAAATTTGGTTTTAAATTGACATATTGTATATATTTATTGCATACAACATGATGTGTTGAAGTATGTATACATGTTGGAATGGCTAATACCAGCTGATTAACCAATGAATTTTGTCTTACATGATTATCATTGCGGGGAATCCTGAACTTCCATTCCCTTTGCATTTTCCAAGAATCCAACATATCATTCACTGATGTCACTGTGTTGTATAATGAACCTCTTGAACTTACTCCTCCTAATTGTAAATATGTGTTCTCTGACCAACAGCTCCCTCAACGCCTCCAGCCTCTGGTTCCCACCATTCTACTCCTTCTAATCAGATCAACTTTAAAAAAAAGTCCCACATATGAGTGCGATCAGATACAAGCATTGTCTTCCTGTGTCTGGTTTATTTCACTGAGTGTGATATTCCCCAGATTCATCCACGTTGTCACAAATGGCCTGATGTCCACTGGTGTGCCTGGATAGTTTGTGAGTGTGTGTGTTTTTGAAGTTTAAAAAAAAAAAGGAAAGCAATAATTTAAAGACTTTCCAAAGTTTTCTCACGTCCTTGATTATTCCAAGCCTAATTGATCACATTCTCCCATGGTATTATTCAGGAAGGTGATGTGGCCCTGGCCGGCACCGCTGAATAATCCAGAGCTCTGTGCATAGTCCCAGGCTAGCAGAGATGACAGGTCTGGCTCCAGTGCTTCTGTGCTCTCTCTTTACTTCTCCCCTGGAGGGTGGACGATCCTTGATAGGCCAGGGCCGTAGCTTTTCTGTCTCTCACTGCTGTTTGACCAGTTACTTCCAACTCAGACTGTTTGAGATATGTTAAGTGTTTATATGTATATACATGTGTATGTTTGTATGTGTAATTTCTATCTTTTTTGACAGTTGCCAACTCGGGAAAAATGTCTTTCCTTTTTTTTCTTCTTTGTAGTAAAAAGATAGTGACCTGGTTTCTGCTGTACTATCACTTTTTATGGCAATGTTAAACCTGTGTCTGTGTGGTCTATGTTTAGCAAGTGGATGAAAATAGAATTTCCCATAAAAGAGAAGAGTTAGGAGTATGATCAAGAAGAGATCACAAACAGAATCAAGTGACTAGTCAGGTTCAGAAGATTGCAGAGTTCCGGAAGTGACGTGAATTATCCATGTTGACCTTTTTTTAGGTTGAGAGTATTTATTTAGTCATTTATTTTTAGTTTTCCTTTTGACGAAAGTATCGTTCATGTACAGGAAGTACAGATGAACGAGCATCCCACAAGGTGAAGATGTACGTGCAGCATCCACCCAGTTCAAGTCAAAACAGCAGCAGCAGCCACTCCCCCAGGAGTCAGCTACTGTGCCATCTCTCCTGTATATGACTGTCTCTGAAGTGGCATCTTCTGCTCAACATTATATTTCGGAGGTCTATCCTGTTCTTTTTCATTGATGTATAATATTCTGTCACGAGTTTATCAAAAAGCTTTCACCCATCTGTCCATTTTATTGATGATGAACATTGAATTCTTTCCAGTGTTCAGGTGTTATTATGGGCTACAAATATTTTGGTTTTTGTGTTTTTTTTGTAGTTTTTGGCTGGGGTTGGGTTTGAACCCCCCCACCTCCAGCATATGGGGCCAGCGCCCTACTCCTTAGAGCCACAGGCGCCACCCATGGGCTGCAAATTTTCTTACAAGTGCCTTTTGGTGCACTTTGTAAATATTTCTGGATGATGTATTCCTGGAAGTAGAGTTGCTGAATCTTTTTTTTTTTTTTTGCAGTTTTTGGCTGGGGCTGGGTTTGAACCTGCCACCTCTAGCATATGGGGCTGGTACCCTACTCCTTTGAGCCATAGGCGTCACCCCCCAGAATTACTGAATCTTAAGGAACGTATTTTTATTTTAGCCAGTTTTCCTAAGTGCCTGTTCTGATGTAGACACAGCAGTGTGAGAGTTCCAGGTGCTCCATATTCTCACTGTTCTCCATGTTCCCCGTGTCTTTGCCATTCTGATGGCTGTGTGCTGGTTTTAATTTGCATTTTCATCATGATTAATGCTGATATAGTTGTTCTACTTGTTAATGGCTACTTGGCCATCTTTTGGGATGAAGTTATCCAAATTTCTGTCTCTCTCTCTTTTATTTTTATTTTTTAAATGGGCTTGTCTGTCATTTTTCTTTTTCATTCATTTCTAAAATTGAACTTCACCCTAAATCTAGTATAGATATTTGGAGGGGAGGATGAGAATAGTGAAAAAAAACTATTCAGCTAGAAGTATTTATGTAACCAAAACAATATTTATGGTTGATTTATGTAACCAGTGCTTTTTGAACATCTCTTATGTTCATACTTCTACGGTGGTAAAGGTCTGGCTTAAGGATTTTGAGATCTAGTGGTGTATTAAGACAAGTAGAAAGACATTAAGAATGCTTCTTGACTGGGCATGGTGACTCATGACTGTAATACCAGCATTTGGGGAAGGCAAGAAGGCGAGATTGGATGATTATTTGAAGCAGGAGTTTGAGACCAGCTTGTGCAACATAGTAAGACCCCATTTGTATAAAAAGTTTAAAAAAAAAAAGCTTGTTAAGTGCTTTGATAAAAAGAGAGTCAAATAAAGGCAAAGGCCAGGGGCTTGTAGTGGGCTCTGAGTGTAAGGAAAGACTTACCTTGAAAGGAAAGAGAACCAAAACTTTGATGGAACGTAGGAGTTAGCCAGATGAAAATTAGGTGGGGAATAGAGTTTCAGGAAAAGAGAATAGCACACGTATGTATATTCACATTGAGAGACTGCGGTTTCTGTGTAAAGTACGAGTGTCTGAGTGTGTACGTGCAACAGGCACAAAGCTTGTGCCACTTGCTGCAGGAAAGCTGGTGTGCTTAGAGACAGGTCTGGGGCCCAGGAAAACAATGTTTATTTGGAGAGCCAGCAAACCGAGAAGATGGCAGACCTAAAGAAGCATCTTAGTGTGACCCTTAGGTTCCTTTTTATCTCAGGGGTAAAGGAAAGTGAGTGGAGTTGGGGTGGTGGTGACTTGGGTTGGGTTGCAAGAAGTAACGGAGGATTGGATGTCAGGGAGGTTTGAGGGTATTGTGAAACTTCTTAGCTCTTGGTTAGTTAACATCGGAGGAAGGAGGTCGGGATGTTCCTGAGGATCTTTGATGCAGCATTCCTACTTACCTATATGTTTCCCTTATCTCCCCAGGAGTTGGTTGTGGGCAAGAGACTGTAGACACCCTTCTTCTAGCCTATGCACAGAGCTAAGCAGGAGCTTTTTTTTTTTTAATTAAGGTTTTTTTTTTTTTATTTTTTTGTTGTTGCAGTTTGGCCGGGGTTGGGTTTGAACTCACCATTCTCGGTGGTGACACCCTACTCACTGAGGGGCTGACACTCTACTCAGTGAGCCACAGGCACCACCTGCTAAGCAGGACCTTTAGGTAATAGGTTAGAAGTAAAATAGAGAATGCTAAGTCTCTCTTCTACTGTTACTTATAATGGGCGTTTAAAAAAGTCTTAAAGGATTTGTTGTTTTATTATTTACTGAGCACCTCTGTACAAAACATACCCACGGGATTCACAAGGAAATTAGAGTGATAAAAGTAATAATGATAATATGTTTGGTACGTAGCCAACATTTACTATGGGCATCCTGTGTGCTGGCTACTGTTCTAAGTACTTGACTGCATTATTTTATTCAATTCCCATGGTTTTGTTTATGACACAAGCACTGTTGTTCTTTTCTTATATTTGAGGAAACTGAGTCTTAATGAGGCTACGTTAGTAAACCCTATAATACCCCTCTGCTTACTGAATTTATCAACTAGCAAGGACTTCAGAAATTGCACAAAGAATTACACATTTGAATTGTGTGTTGAGGGTTCCAGTGGCATGAGATGCGGATCTTTATATGGTAACAGTAAGAGCTGTAAGACATTGGAAGAGATTATAAGAAGAATAAACATTTTTTTTTTTTTTTTTTTTTTTTTATGACAGAGCCTCAAGCTGTCCCCCTGGGTAGAGTGCCGTGGCATTACAGCTCATAGCAACCTCCAACTCCTGGGCTCAAGCGAGTCTCCTGCCTCCACCTCCCAAGTAGCTGGGACCACAGGCGCCCGCCACAATGCCCGGCTATTTTTTGGTTGCAGCGGTCATTGTTGTTTGGCGGGTCCGGGCTGGGGATTCGAACCCACTACCTTAGGTGTACGTGGCTGGTGCCTTAGCCGGTTGAGCTATAGGTGCTGAGCCGGTAAGTATGTTTTTAAAAATTACAAAAATCATTCAATACTGATATATGACGGTTCAATTTCTTCCTATATTTTCACTAGAAATTAAGGTTACTTATATAATTAGAATTACATATGCTATATATATACACATATATACATATATATACAAAGTATACCAAAAAAGTAAGGTTTATTTTAATGAAAACTATTATAAGGCATAAAATATATTTTTGTTATGAAAAAAGAATAAGTCTAATTTGGAGGTTATTTAAAGGTTGTTTCACTTAATTTCCTTCCAATTAAGGAAGGAAATAGAAATAAGATTGAAAGGAATTCAGTAAGTAGGAGAGAAAGATATGAAGATGTTTTGGTAAGAAAATTTAAAAATAAAAAATAGTAATTTTATATAAAAAAGATTCTTATATGATACATTGTCAGTAAAATGCTTATTTAAGAAAAGGAAATCTAGGACACAGCAGAAAAGTTGAAGCATGTCTTGCAAGGTCTGATTAAGTCATAATAAGATTCGTTAAGAATGATTTGTGGGGCAGAGCCTATGGCTCAGTGAGTAGAGCGTCAGCCCCATATACTGAGGGTGGCGGGTTCAAACCCGGCCCTGGCCAAACTGCAACAAAAAAAATAGCTGGACATTGTGGCATTGTAGTCCCAGCTACTTGGGAGGCTGAGGCAAGAGAATCCCCTAAGCCCAAGAGTTAGAGGTTGCTGTGAGCTGTGATGCCATGGCATTCTACTGAGGGCAACATAGTGAGACTCTGTCTCTAAAAAAAAAAAAAAAAAAAAGAATAAATTTATGAAAGAAATTTTAAGTGATCAAGTTGGCTATAACCAGAATTAATTTATAAGTATTTCTAAAAAATAAATTTTGATAGTAAAAATACATTAATATAAAACTAAAATTTGGTCCCTTATGTTAGAACAACAAGGTTTTCTCAAAGTATTGATCTGCTCTTAGTAAGACTGCAGCAGGTTTTGGTTTTTAATTCTAAAATCTGTTCTTTAACAGGCACCTTCTCAACTACAGTTTCTACTTCTGCCCCATTTCTTCCTGAGAGCTATTTAATTTTCCCAATTTCAGGTGAGAAATGCTGTCTTCTTCATTTACGATAATAATTTCTTTCTTTCTTTTCTTTTTTTGAGACAGAGTCTCACTCTGTTGCCCCAGCTAGAGTCCAGTGGCGGCATCATAGCTCACTGCAACCTCAAACTCTTGGGCTCACGTGATCCTCCTGCCTCAGCCTCCTGAGTAGCTAGAACTACAGGTGTGCACCACAGTGCCCGCATAACTTTTTTTTTTTATTTTTAGTAGAGAGGGGGTCCTCTCTTGCTTAGGCTGGGCTCAAACTCTAGAGCTCAAGCCATCCTTCTGCCTTGGCCTCCCAGAGTGCTAGGATTCCAGGCATGAAGCACCATGCCTGGCCACAATTTCACTTCTTGAGTTAGAGTTTTCATCTTGAACTTTCCCTGGTTCATATTTCAGAAGGTCAACTTTTGCTTTATCACATGGCAGGTGATTTGAAAGTCATCCCTCATTGCCTTCTTGTAGCTTCCTCTGCTTTCCTTGAGAAGGTCTGGGATCATAGCTCTCGTTCTTAACGTTCTTCTCCCATTCTCATTCTGCTGCCATAACTGGACTTTAAATGTTGATCTTGAAGGTCCAGAAAAGCAATGTCCCCCTAGTATGACCTGATTCATACTCTTGGTTTTTCTTGATGTGTCTGAACTGTTTCACGTAACAGGAAACTTTCCCATGTATACGGCTGCTACAAGCCGTATATTCCCTGGTCAAGGGACCAGCTTTCTTAATTGCATTTCTTTACAATATGGTGTACACTCAAAACCTTGGACATACTCTCCCGTGTCTGATTAAATTAATGTGCCCTTTTCATCAGGCTCCACTTCTAGCTTAATGGACATGGGCTTCCCATAAAGAGGCCCAATCACACAGTAGGAGGTTTTCCCTTACTTTTTTGGTAGCCAGCCTAAAACACAAAATTTATCAAGAAAGCTTTCTGTGTTGCCTTTATTATGTTTTTGCATACTTACGAAAACTGAACTTTGAAGGAGCTACCATTTGTACCTCTGCGTAACTTCCTGTATTGCTTTTAAGTGTTTTGACTATTATATTGGTTAAATAAATATTATTTCACAGTGACTTACAATCCTGTTTTGATGAAGTATTTTGTTTATTTTACATCTTTGGTAGGCTTCTCCAATATCAAAATTCTAAATTAAATCTTTTTTTTCACTTTATTCTTTTTTTTTTAATGTCCAGATAAGCTTCTCTCCCTCTCTCTCTCTCTTTTTTGAATTAAAGTTCAATGTACAAATATCCATTGTATACCATTAACAAGTAGAGAATTAAAGTTAGCACAACACAAAATATGAAATACACAGAAATAATTCTTCAGAAATATATAGTATTTCTACATGGAAAACTTCTAATTATTATTAAAAATATAAATTATATCTTTTTAACCTAAAATTAACTTTGGAATTTTCCAGTTGGGCCTCTGGAGAGCATCAAAGAATGTAGCTTTCATCGTGATTGTAAATGATTAGTTATACTTGATAAATTGTATGAAATACTCTCAAATGATAAGTCATACTTTTTCTTTTTTTTTTTTGAGACAGTCTTACTTTGTTACCCTTGCTAGAATGCTGTAAAGTCATAGCTCACAGTAGCTTCAAACTCTTGGGCTCAAGTGATCCTTATGCCTCAGCCTCCCAAGTAGCTGGGACTACAGGTCTCCCCACAATGCCCAGCTACTTTTTCATAGAGACAGGGTCTTGCTCTTGCTCAAGCTGGTCTTGAACTCCTGAGCTCAAACAATCCACCTGCCTCAGCCTCCCAGAGTGCTAGGGTTACAGGTGTAAGCCACCACACCTGGCCCATACTTGGTCTTTTTCTAATTGCATTTATGAATATGTTACCGACATAATTGCTTCAAAATTATATATAACTCTGAAAAACCTAATATTATCTGTTACAATTCTGGGCATTATGTTGTATCCTACACACACAAACCTAAATTTCCTTGTTAACTGCTGATTATAATAAACTTTTATCAGATTTTTAACCATGGCTATTCTAAGTTTTTTATCATCTACCAAAATTGTTTTGAATTCTTCTCTTTTGCCTTTATAACTCAACTCATGAAAGACTCTAACAAGTACTCATAAATACAGTTTTCTAATAACTTTAAAATCAATGGACTATAAAAAGAATTTCAGAGCACTAATGAAAAAATTGATGAATTTATGAAACTATGAATAAAAATAAAGCTGAATAAAATTAATTACAGGAGATTAAGCAACTGATAAAGCGAATGATTTTACGGTCTTCATTTGAAACACTGTTGGTTTGTTTTCCAGATTTAAGGAATTATTTTTCTCTCTTGAGTTACACGTAAGCTATTACAATTTGGCAAAGTATACCTTTATGAACAGAGGCAGAAATATTTGCTTTTTCTTTCTACTTGATCCCTTCAAAATTTGGAATCTATTCATGAGCGTTCTTATGTTTTAGGGTAATATGGTTATTTGAATAAGTTCAATAAAAATTTGTTCTTTCTTTGTGGCAGGGTACAATTGAAAACACTGGTTATATAACTGGCCCTTTTACCAAAATGTCATATTTGAGAATATGCATAAAATGCCTGACTTTAAGGGTTCTCAGCCTTACCATGAATAAATAAAAATTGTCACTTCCTGGCAGGGCCGGGAGCCTTAAGACAGTAAGTAAAATCTAAAGACTGCCTTGGTTTGTCCTTTGAACCTCAAGAGATTTTTAAACCTAAAATTAGTATGTGGCCAAATCATCATACTTGCAGGCAAAATGTGATAAAACTAAAATATAAACTTATTTCACAAATTTATCTTAATCTATCTTTGGTAAAAATTGGGATGATTTCAGGGGTGTCCAACCTCTTTCCTTTTCCTCCAACATGAGACCAGACCAAAAATCCAGGACATGTCTATCCTGGTTATTAAGAAACAACAAAACCTAACTACTAGGTGGTGTGATCCCACCTATGGTGCATATTGCAAGGGTACATGTCAGATCTACTAAGCACAGAGTATAAAAGTCTTAATCCAACAATTAAGTAAAGGAGGTGAGAGATATATCAACCAGTACGACGTAAGCATTTCAAATTGTATATGAAATCAGCACACTGTAACCCCCTCAATGCATTAATGGATACACGATCTACCTCTTTTTGATTTAATAAAAAAAGCAAACAACAAGACCTAACTACAAAATTATACAGGAGTGATGTTTTCCAAGAAAGGTCTTGATCAAGAGGAGGATATGAAAGTTATCAGGGTAGAAACGAAGCTATTGTGTTTAAAATATCTTGACAAAAAGAGCTACAGAAGGCCATGACAAGAGGGTTGCCATGGATAAACATCTGATTAATAAAATGGTCATGAAAGACTGCAAAACCCACAACCTTGCACAAAGGTCATCAAAGCTTTACACACACAAAAAAATACTGAGGCTATCCGCCCAGCAATTAATTGCCTACTCTCAGACTGGTATCACCTTTGGTGTTGATCCTTGTAGCTAAAGACAATTATCTTAAAGCAATTATGTAATTCTCTTTTCTTTTGCTTTAAAAATCTTGTCTTCCCTTACCCTCCTGACTATGCATATACTTTATTCTGATACATGTATTCCCATCACACTGTCCTTTTCAAATAAAGATCATTTTTTTTTGCACACCCTCTCTCTGTTTGTAGTTTCTTTGCATAAATATGTTTGTGGTAAATTCTCTTCATTTTTGCTCCTCTGAATATTCCTCCCTCATGAAGGAAAACTTGTTTTGCTATATTTACAACTTGTTATTGTCTCTCAGACATTGAAAATAGGCTTGGATTCCAATTTTCTCTTGATCATCTTCTGATACTCTGATTAAATATATCCCGACTTCTTAACTTCTCTCTCAGTTTTCCTAACGCTTTCTTATTCTCTGCTGCACATTGAGTAATTTCTTCTGACAGCTCTTCCAGTTTATTAATTCTCTCTTCGGCTAGGTTTAATTTACTGTTTACCTCATGCATTTAATTTCTAATTTCAGTAAATATATTTCTCACTTCTAAAAATACTATTTAATCCGAAACGACTGTTTTGTCTGTAAGCATCCTCCACCTTACTTCCAATTTCTCTTCTTCTCTACACATAATAAAGATACACGCGTTCGACATATCTGATGAGTTCAATACCTGCAATCTTGGAGATTTAATCCTACCGTCTGCAGTTCAAGCCCTCTCTCCGGGTAGCTTATTTTCTTGTGCGTCTAGTGATTTCTGATTGAGAACTCACTTTTTTTTTTTTTTTTTTTTTTTGAGACAGAGCCTCAAGCTGTCCCCCTGGGTAGAGTACCGTGGCATTACAGCTCACAGCAACCTCTAACTCCTGGGCTCAAGCGAGTCTCTTGCCTCCGCCTCCCAAGTAGCTGGGACC
>CAUYTI010092472.1:0-13191 GCA_963575145.1 Galago senegalensis | reverse complement strand
AAAAAAGAAAAAAAAAGAAGTCTTCATGTCAAACATTGGTTCCTGACTTGCCACCGTTATTTTCAAGTTGACAAAAATGTGCAATCTTCCCCTTTTAGGTGTATGTGTTACTTATTAAAACTTGAAGTATTTAGGGCAGCGTCTGTGGCTCAGTGGGTAGGGCATCGGCCCCATATACCAAGGGTGGCGGGTTTGGCCCAGCCCCGGCCAAACTGCAGCAACAACAAAAAAATAGCCAGGCATTGTGGCGGGTGCCTGTAGTCCTAGCTGCTTGGGAGGCTGAGGCAAGAGAATCACCTGGCCCAGGAGTTGGAGGTTGCTGTGAGCTGTGATGTCACAGCACTCTACTGAGGGCGATAAAGTGAGACTCTGTCTCTACCAAAAAAAGAACTTGAAGTATTTAATTTGACTTTTTCAGATTGACTCTCTGAAAGGAGAGTTAGTGAAGTCGTTAAAGCCTTTTGAAAAGGACCAACACAGGTGGTGTCTGAGGGAGGGGACAGGTGAGTGGGAAGCCCACGCCCGGCATTCTCACAGGCAGGACAGCGAGCTTCCTCGGTGGTGTGAAACCTTCTGGCACCATTGATTTCTTCCATGGCATGGATTTAATTGACTAGTTGGCATTTTATGATGGGCATGTGCATTTCTGCCTCGCAACTTGAACAGAGCACATTATGAATGACATCATAGAATTTTATTTATCCCCTTGGTGGTTCATTTCTGCCTCCCAAGATGAAACCAGAGATATAATTAAGGGCAGGAAACACAGGCGAGAAGGGGTTAGAGCAGAGGCCGGGCTGACTGCAAATTAAAATCAGGCCACAGCACCGGGCTTCTCTGCAGGCCTTTACTGCGCTTCAACACTGGATTAGGCCACGTTCCCAGTTTGTCCATTAATGTACAAGTGTATGAGGTTAGAAAAATAAGCCTGGCCTCTCTGGGAATTGGCTTGACTGCGTTTGCACAGCACAGGAACACAGGTTTTCAGTTCAGGGGTTTTTCCCTCTCTAGATTTCCTAAGCAATTTGCATTATCATAATTGGCTTTATAAGGCAAAGAGATTAAATATCAAAGATAACTCAGATGTATACATATGCCTTCATTCTTACATGAATTGTAAGTCCACAAATTATTCTATAATTGTCACTTGAAACCAAATCTAGTAGGTTTATTATCTTGAGTGTGGTGATGGCTTCACAGGTATAAAAACACATATGTTAAAACCTATCACATTGTATGCTTTAAATATGTACAGTGTGTTTTATATCAATCACACCTTAGTAAAGATTTGGGGGAACTCACACCTGTAATCCTAGCACGCTGGGAGGCCAAGGTTAAAGGATTGTTTAGGGTTAGGAGTTCAAGACCAGCCTGAGCAAGACTAAGAACCCGGCTCTGCAGGAAATAGAAGAATCAGCTGGATATGGTGGTGCAGACCTGTAGTCCAGCTACTTGGGAGACTGAGGCAGGAGGGTCGCTGGAGCCCAGGAGTTTGATGTTGCCCTGAGCTATGATGATGCCATTGCCCTGAGCTGTGATGATGCCACTGCACTGTACTTAGCGTGACAGAGCAAGACCCTGTCTCAGGGGAAAAAAAACATTTTTTTTAAACTGTATTTTTATTGGCTAAACCTTTGCAGTTGCTCTGTTCTATAAAGTATATTCACGCACAAGTAAGACTCGGTACAGATGAACATGAAGAAGCACATTTGTTTTAAGTGGAGAGAGAATTTAAAAGATCAAGTGAACCATTTCCAAATCTGGCATCTGACAGATTTATCTCGTCTGGATCAGGCCGGATGGCCCACACACATCAGAACAGCCAGCGTGGTGCCCCCTCTTTCTGCAGACAGGATCAAGTTCAAAGAGCACGACATTCGTTTAGCGGATAAATAAAGCTCTCAGTTTGGTCACATAACACACTTCCTTTCCGAGCAGCTTTAGATTCCGAGTCTGGACTGATTCCAGAGTGAGTGCGCTGGGCCACGGTGCAGGACTGGCCTGTGGCCTGCGGGTTGCCTTGAGAAGCCAGGCCAGCTTTACCGGGGCACTTTGAGACCCGCAAACAAGGCAGCCCCACATCGGTACTTTTCCAAACAGCGGCCTTTCCCCTCGGGAGAGTCTTCTGCATTCTGCAAACTGGACTTCCATGATTTTAACAATGTCCCTGTGTTAAGATTAAAACAGACCTCCAAGGATATAGTCTAATATTGCTGGGGCATGGCGGAATTTATGATTCCCCCATAAGCAAGGGCTGTGTCTTTTCTCTGGTCCTCCCTTTAACTCAGTCCTTCCTCTCATCCCACCTATCCTGCCATTATACCCATCTATTTTGATGTAAGGGGAGAAGAAAGTAGAGTTAATACCGGATTTTTCCCGTGGGATAAGGTAGCGAGGACCTGCCACCTGCCCCAGCTGAGGTGTTCTTTCCCCCTTGAGCCCTTGTTCACTCATGTCCCCCCATAGCTGTCCTACCCCAGGGGAGTCATACACTCTCCTTGACCACTGGGGCTTCCTAACACCCTTCTCCATAGGAAGCCCTGCATTTTTCACCTCCTCTCTAATCAGTTTTATACACAAGACATATGGCACTTGACTTGCCCGATCAGTGATATTTCTCCCGTGGTCATTGGCACAGTCAGTGGTGTCCTGATGAGCAGAGGAGCAGCTGGAAACTGCAGACTCAGACCACTTTGATCTGAGCAGACACCTTAATGCAGGAATTCAGGAGAAAATGCTCCCTTAACGTTAGAGTTTGATGGCAGTGCTTTTAATTAAAAGTAGACTTGTTAAGTCCTTTCGAAAGGTATTTAGAGACTTAGGAAGTTCACCCTCAATCCATGGAAGTTAGCTTTTTTTTTAATTGAACAACAGAAGTGGTCTTGCGTGCCATCTATTGGAGCACAGGAAAACACTCAGCTCAAACCACATTTCCTGGAAATACTGCTTTCCCCTTTGTTCTGTGGTTTTAACTCCCAAACATTCACAGGCCAAACGGAACAGTGACCATGAGAGAAGCAGCTCTGGCCACGGTTCTTCAGGTCCTCACAGAATAGTAGCTTCTGACTTACACTGACTCTGTTCCCAGCCCTGTGTCAAAGGTTCAGAGTGTTTATCTCACTTAATCTTTATAACACTCTGTAGATGTTATTATTATCTCTAATCATAGATGACATCATGGGAGCTTGGCTCAAATAATATACCCAGAGTGTCACATAGCCAGTGAGTTGGGATCAGCACTTGAACTGAAGTCCGTCTATATCTTAAATGTAGTTTCTATCCCCCTGGGTAGAGTGCCATGGAGTCATTACTCACAGCAACCCCAAACTCCTGGGCTCAAGTGATCCTCTTGCCTCAGCCTCCCAAGTAGCTGGGCCTATGGGCTCCTGCCACCATGCCTGGCTAATTTTTCTGTTTTTATTAGAGACAGAGTCTCACTCTTGCTCAGACTGGTCTCAAATGCCTGAGCTCAAGGGATTCACCTGCTTGGGCCCCCCCAGAGTGCTAGGATTATAGGCATGAGCCACGATGCCCAGCCCAAAACCTGCATTCTCTTGCCTCAGTCTCCCAGGTGCCCGCCACAACGCCCAGCTATATTTTGATTGTTGTTGCAGTTTGGCTGGGGTCAGATTCAAACCCTCCACCCTTGGTATGTGGGGCCAGTGCCCTACTCACTGAGCCACAGGCACTGCCCCCAAACCTGCATTCTTAACCACTGTTATTCTGGATGCATTTCATATAATTGAAGACACCAGCCACCAACTTATCAGGGGGAAAAGAAGCTTAAAAATTAGGCTTTTAAAATTGTCATGGCTCATAGTATCAGCATTAAAAAACAGCTCAAAAGTCCCCTTCTCCACGAGGGGCTCACTCTACTCTGTCCCTGTAACCATTCTCTATTCCGTGGTGCAGAGTCTTTAAGATGCCAGAACTGGAAAGGCCTTGTGCTGACTGAGGCTCAGGGACCAGAGTGGCCTTCAAGGGCCACACCAGTAGGGGGAGTGGACCTGCTGTAATGGGGGCTCTCAGCCGGTCAGCCTCCTGCCTGGCGGTGGCCTCAGCCCATCCATCTTGTTATTTTGGCTCTTTTCTCAGCTGCGACCTTGAGAGGATGACCCCTGACTCTTCGCCTTTGAGTCCAAGACTACTCTGCTCCTCAGGTTCTCCCTGGTGTCAGATTCACTAACCAACGTCAGCATTTGACTTTCTTTGTGGCAAGGGGACCCAGTAACTCTTGACGGAATAGTGACTTGGGGTGGAAAGATTGTGTCCCCCACCTGCCAGCTCTGTGGCCTTGCTCAAGTCCCTGGAGCTCACCATGCCTCAGTTTCCCCATCTAGAAACGGTGTGATAACAGTCATCTATGTCAGAGAGTTAGTAAAAGATTAAATGAGTACATATTCCTAAAGGGCCAGCACACAAACACTGTAGAAGTATGTGAGTAAAAAATAGGCTGTGTCTCCATTTAACAGATCGGGACACAGAGGCCCCAAGTTGCCCGAATTCACACGGCTCCTGGAGTCACAGCCGTGGCGTCAGTGCTGCTCCTGGCACACTGCTGTCTGGTCCTGGTCCTACCCTTGACCTCTCAGGTCCAGATTCAAATGAAACGATTTTAGGGGGCCTTTGACACTCTAGGAAATACTGCTCCCTCATTTCCTTATGGGCCTAGTTGTGATGTAGATGGTTAAGAGTGAGGATGTTGGCCAGGTGCAGCAGCTTAACGTCTATAATCCCAGCACTCTGGAAGGCTGAGGTGGGTGGATCATCAGCGTTCAGGAGTCTGAGACCAGCCTGAGCAAGAGCAAGACCCCATCTCTACTAAAAATAGAAAAATAGAAAAAATAAGGGCCAGGCGTGGTAGCTTATGCCTGTAATCCCAGCACTCTGGGAGGCCAAGGCAAGTAGATCTCCTGAGCTCACAAATTCAAGAACAGCCTAAGCCACAGAGAGACCCTGTCTCTAAAAATAGCTAGGCATTGTGGCAGGCACCTGTAATCCCAGCTACTTGGAAGGCTGAGGCAAGAGGATAGCTTGAGCCTAGGAGCCTGAAGTTGTTGTGAGCTGTGATGCCACAGCACTCTACCGGCGTGACAAAGTGAGACTCTGTCTCCAAAAAAAAGAGTGAGGATATCCAGTCCCATGAGCAACTTGAGTCTGAAAGTGCTGCCCAGACGACATTAGTGCTGTGTCCCTTTGCTGTCAGTGGAATGAGCGGGTTAGGGCCCTGCTCCCCTGCTCGCTCCCTGCGTGCCAGCCTCTCAGTTTATTCCAGAGAAAAAATCACAGCCATGTAAAATTGCATGGCTACCTGTCCTCACCCCGTCTGTGTGTGTGTCAGGCTCGGGTCCTTTGTGTTGGAAGCTGCTTGTCCTTCTGGCCATCACCGCGTGGGAATGGCTGGGAGCTTCCCTGCCGATTGGTCCCAGGAGTTGGAGCAGACCGATCGGGCAGGGGCCGCGGCTGCCCGCAGCCCATCTGGGACACTCACTGTTGCAGGTTAATGGGGTCAACCTGAGGAGCTGTCGCCACGAAGACGCCATCAGCGCTCTCAGGCAGACGCCCCAGAAGGTGCGGCTGGTGGTGTACAGAAACAAGGCCCATAGCAGGGACGAGGAGAACCTGGAGATCTTCCCTGTGGATCTGCAGAAGAGAGCCGGCCGCGGACTGGGCCTGAGCATCGTTGGGAAACGGTAAAGATGAGCCAGGAAAGGCGGGGCTACCTCTCCCTTCAGGGCTCTGGGGGCCGTGGCTGTGAACACTGAAAGGTAGACCCCGACGTGAACCCCTGGTGGGGTCACTAAGGCTGAGATACTGTGAATATCTGAACAGCAGAGCTCGTGTTTCTGAGCAAGGTCTTATCAAAAACTTGTTATATTATGGTGGAACTCCAAGCCCAATCACCCATGCTATTATACTGATATTTCCTTACCGAGTAAGAATAGCGACCAGGGTTCTTTCACACTCGTGGGATAACTAGATCTGAGGTCTGCAGAGGTAGTTAAAGATACCCTACGTGTATCAAGAGGTAGATTTATACAACATTGGGTTGAGAAAATTGCTCTTGCAGGCCGGGCACGGTGGCTCATGCCTATAATCCCAGCACTCTGGGAGGCCGAGGCGGGTGGATTGCCTGAGCTGAGGAGCTTGAGACCAGCCTGAGCAAGCATGAGACCCCATCTCTGCTAAAGACAAGAGAAAACTAGCCAAGAGTTGGGGTGGACACCTGTAGTTCAGCTGCTTGGGGGGCTGAGGCAAGAGGATCACTTGAACCCAAGAGTTTGAGGATGATGTGAGCTATGAGGCCACATCACTCTACCCAGGGCAACAGAGTGAGTGAGACTCTGTTTCCAAAAACAAAAGAGAGAGAGAGAAAAAAAAATTGCTCTTACATGTACCACTATGTTAATTTTATAGTGTGTTAAACTATTTGAGTCGATAACGAGATGAGCATAAATTCTTCGTGACAGTAGTTTTTTATTAAGAAAGATAGGCTCAGCACCCGTAGCACGGTGGTTTCAGTGCTGGCCACATACAGCGAGGCTAGGGGGTTCGAACCTGGCCTGGGTCTGCTAAAACAACAACAACTGCAAAAAACAAAATAGCCAGGCCTTGTGGCAGGTGCCTATAGTCCCAGCTACTCGGGAGGCTGAGGCAAGAGAATCGCTTAAGCCCAAGAGTTTGAGGTTGCTGTGAGCTGTGATACCACAGAACTCCACCAATATAATGAGACTCTGTCTCAAAAAAAAAAAAAGAAAGATGTCCTAGACGAGCCATAGTGGCTTATACTTATATTCCTGGTGTAGGTACTCAGATGGCTAAGGCAGGAGGATCACTTGAGCCCAGGAGTTTCAGGTTGCCATGAGCTAGGCTGATGCCATGGCACTCTAGCCTAGGCAACAGAAGGAGATTCTGTCTCAAAAGAAAGAAAGAAAGAAAAAGAAAGGTGTCCTGCTACGTGTGGCTATGTGTGCCTGTCATCCAGCTAACTGGAGGCTGAAAGGAATCACTTACAGCCAGAAATTCAAGGACACATTTCTCTAAGATAAGGCCTGTGAATAGCCACTTAAGCCCCTTACAACATAGCAAGACTCTGGTCCTACTCTAGGTAGGTAGACCCTACGGTTGGCTGCCCTTTTGAAGTCTGTACTGCTTACCCAGGGGATGAGAATTAAGTAATTGTTCCAGGATGGTATGAGTAGGTTTTCCTTACAATGGGTTGGAAAGTGGTATCTTGAAACTGCAAGTCTGGCTTCCACAGTGGCAGCTGGCATTAGGTGTCCAGCATGTGTGCGTCCCACAGGGCTGCAGATGTCCAGGTGACACCCAGTATGGCCTCAAAGTGCATCACCCATCTTCTCAGGAAGAACCCCGGCTGCTTTCACTTGTGTTCTGTGTCCTCACAGACCTCTGATGACCATCCTGATGCTTTCGTGCAGCAGTTCCAACTGTTACTAAAATTAAAATATGAGCCACCGTTTCTCAGTGCTGATTTTGTGCCAAGTCTTGTGCTGTCCTCATATCATTTTTTACTTCAACACCATAAAACCATCACCCTGAAATGCATTATAAGACAAAAAAGAAAAAGCTGAGTCTCTTGCATCTGTAGACAGAAATTCGTGCTCCTGGAGCCAGTCTTGGCATCTGCGTGCTCGTTGGGGCATGTGTGTGTCCCTGGGAAGAAGGGCTCACTGAGAGGTGGTGGTTTTGCTTTGTTGTTATTTAGTGGGTTGATGAAGTGGTTTGCATATGGCACCCGTATTCAGGTTGAATTTGAAAGGAACTTTACATTTCTTAGCTCAAAAACTTCCATTGCAAAGTATCAAATGTATTAGCTCTCAAAATTTATAATTCCCTATGACTAACAATTTTATCACAAGGAATTTATCTTAAAGGTATGTGTGCTCATATTCACTGCCTCTTGTTTGCGATAGCTAAAGAATGAAAATAGCCTATATGTCCATCGGTAAGTTACTGATTTAAAAAAAAAGAAGTGGGGTAGCGCCTGTGGCTCAGCAGGTAGGGGGTGCCAGCCCCATATACCAAGGATGGTGGGTTCAAACCCGGCCCTGGCCAGCTAAAACAGCAGTGGCAACTGCAACAAAAAATAGCTGGGTGTTGTGATGGGCACCTGTAGTCCCAGCTACTTAGGAGGCTGAGGCAAATGACTTGCTTAAGTCCAAAAGAGTTGGAGGTTGCTATGAGCTATGATGCAACAGCATTCTACTGAGGGCAACAGAGTAAGACCCTGCCTCCAAAAAAAAAAAAAGAAGAAGACGTTTAGCTAGGCATGTGGCAGGTGTCTATAGTCCCAGCTACATGGGAGGCTGAGACAAGAGAATTGCTTAAGCCCAAGAGTTAGAGGTTGCTGTAAGCTGTGACGCCACAGCACTCTAATAAGGGTTTAATAGATTCTTGTCTAAAAAAAGAAAAGTTACTGATAAGTGAAATCATGGAACATCATAGAATAGTATGCAGCCAAGAAAAGGAGGAAGGAAGGAGCTCTGAGTGCTAATAAACTCCAATTGTCAAGGCAAAGTTAAAGAAAACAAATGGCGTGTGTGTTATGTGTGGAGATATTTGGTTGTGCCAAGACCCCCTGTTCTGTGGTATTAACAGAAACGGAAGTGGAGTGTTCGTTTCTGACATTGTGAAAGGCGGAGCTGCAGACCTGGATGGACGATTGACTCAGGGAGATCAAATTTTATCTGTGAATGGGGAGGACATGAGAGACGCCTCGCAGGAGACGGTGGCCGCTGTCCTCAAGGTGAGTGGCAGGGCTGCCTCCTCACAGCTGGCACAGCTGTGGTCCAGGGGAAATGTCCCCGTCCAGCTGGAGTACATCATGGGCTGGGTTTTATGTTGACTCTAGTTTTTACTAGAAATCTAATCTTTGCTTATTTTAAGTGATCAGGAATAGTTTTAAAAGAAAGCTCTGTGATATTGACTAATAGAATTGACGGGAGCTCTGGGATTTCCAAGCTAGTTTGTCATTCTTACGAGAATTCTGAGTATCCACAACGGCCATCTGAATGTGTCTGATGAATGAATGGGCTCCCTGGGCGTCACAGAATCCATCCTTCTCCCTCTAGAGCCACGTCAAGGGAGCATGTGATGGTGAATTGGACACTTCCAGCTTCTGTAACCAGTTGCTCCATCTCACAAATGAAGTTCAAAAAGTAGAATGAGAGTTGGCCTGGTGGCTCATGCCGGTAACCTCAGCACTTTGGGAGGCTGAGGTGGAAAGATCATTTGAAGCCGGGAGTTGGAGCAACACAGTGAGACCCTATCTCTACAAACAAAAATAAAACAATGAACCAGGTGCAATAATGCACACCTATAATCCTAGCTACCCCAAAGGCCAGGCTTCAAGAATGCAGAGAGCTGTGATTACACAACCACACTCCTAGCTTAGGCAACAGAGCAACACTCTGTCTCCAAAAACAATTAGTGAACTAATTAAAAGAATGAGATGCCTAAGATCACAAGGCTCTGCTTGAGTGGTTTTTCTACTGCCCAAGCTGTTTCACTGGAGTGGTAGAGATCAGAATTCACTCCCAGTGTCTCTGTCACATGGACCTCACTTCCCTTGGAAGAAACTGGTTAATAAAAATTTTTGTTAGGATGGGTGCAGTGGCTCACACCTGTAATCCTAGCATTCTGCAAGGCTGAAGTGAGTAGACTGCCTGAGCTCAGGAATTCAAGACCAGCCTGAGCAAAAAGCAAGACCCCGTCTCCACTAAAAGTAGTAAAACTGAGGCAAGAGGATCACTTGAGCCTAAGAGTTGGAGGTTGCTGTGAGCTATGACGCCACGGCTCTCTGAAGAGTGACAGAGTGAGACTCTGTCTCCAAAAAGAAAATGTTTTTGTTGTTAATGTTTATTCAGCTATCACCAGGTACGTTTTATTCTGTTTCAGAATTGCCATGGTTTGTCAGCAACGCAAAGACAAGCCAGTTTTGTTTACTTTTAAAAGTCTGATTTCCTATCGGTCATTACAGAGATCTCTATTTGTAGATTATCTGCCTGTTTCATGTTTCCGTCCTCTCCTCTCTTTCTTAATTGTTACGCTATTCGTGACCGCTTTCATCAGAAGAGGGAAGGAAGAGGAAGGAGAGGAACTGGAATCTAATCCTTCTAACGCTTGTAAAGTGGTCGTGAGATGGTGCTCTGGATTTTTTAATTGTTGTTTTGTTTGACTTTTAGATCACTGAGGCTCCCTTTCCCTGTGCTCTAACTGCCCTTTCATAACTCAGGGCCGCAGAGGCTCTGCCCCAGCGTCTCAGAACACAGACCCTGCTGCTTTTCACTCTGTTCTGTTCTTGCCTTCTAAAGTGTGCGCAGGGCCTTGTGCAGCTAGAGATGGGAAGACTCCGAGCTGGTTCCTGGACCTCGGCGAGGAAGACTCCACAAGTCAGTCAGGTTGTTGATGGCTTTCATCAGACTGACCCCCTCGCTGCCCCCGGGAGCCAGCTCCCCGGTTCACAGACGACTGCTTGGAAGTGGTGTCTGCTAGATAGCGTGGTCCCAGCACCAAGTTCAGTGTGTTTTCATGTGTTTGTAATGAGAAGAAAGGTGGGATAAAAATTCATTGATCCCTGGGTTTTTCCCTCCTTTATTGCTTGCGAATGTTTCCTTAGAACCATTTTTCTCTCCTACTATTTGTTCTGTGTTGCCTGTGCACGCATGTCCACAGCTGTGTTTATTTAAAAAAAAGAAAAAAGAAGAAGCAACATCTGGTGGCAATTTGACCCTCATTAGCACAACATTGTTCTACTCATTCAATTAAATATTGCTATAAAGTTAGCTGGTGACCAGCCGCTCACACATGCTAAGGGCAGTTACTGGAATGTTCCCGGGAGAACCGAGTGTGGGGGTTTCTCCTGTGGGAGGGAGGCTCAGTGGGTGACATCCGTGGGCTCGCAAACACCTTATGTTTATTTGCAAGGCTGATGTAAGTGCCACTTTCTTTAAGAAAGTACATTTCACTGTATTTTTTTCATTGTAAAGGCTGAAAAAAATCAAGGTGTGGAGTCTGTGTTTGGTCCCTCTGGTCCATAATCAAACCACCAAAACTTGCATGCGTGTGCTCTTGTGTGGGTTAGGGATAGGTCTGTGTGGAGGTTAAAAACCTGACTGTTAGTGCTCTGTGGTTAGAGTCCCAGGCTTAGCCCTGCGGCCTCTCCAAGGCTGTGCTGAGAAGCTGCTCTGAGGCTGTGGTGAGCACACGGGTGTGTCTGCTGCGTGTACTCACAAGCTGTTTGCCGCGCCTTGGCCTGATGGGTATTAGGAAATGGGGGAGGGAAACCACTGCTGTTCAAGTAGGGTTACAAGTTAGCAAGCTTGTATTAGGGAATCTTCAAAGCAATCCAACCCAATAAATGCCATTTTCAGTTTGGATTGTTTGGGGGTTTTTTTGCATTTCTGGGTTCCATAAGGGACAGCAAATGCCTAAGATACTGCTGCTGCTGTGTGATTCCATGAGTGACCGTCAGTGATGACGCCTACACACTTGTGTAACAGCAGGAACTGCAGGAGCAGTGAAGGCCCCTCTAGAGGGGGTTTGTCTGTTCTCAGTTGATTCCTCTGCTGCTCCTAAGGGATTAAAAGGTAGAGGGGTGGGGCGGGGGGGGGGAGGGTGGTGTCTGAGGTTAATTAAGGTGGCAGCCGGTAGCTTCCTCCTTCCGTGCCTTCATCCTCTCCACCTCTGGCTTCACACCTGGCTTCATCCTTTGTGGAAGGCTCACACTTGTTGAATGATTTCATTAAAGCCTCGTGGTACGTGGGAGATTAGAATGCAGAACGAGCTGTACAGAGACAAATTATTGTCCCTGTCAGAGTTTGAGAGAGCTGCTCAGAGGAGGCTCTACTGGGTCTCACTCCCGGGGGGTCTGGGAGCAGAAGCGGCGTCCCAGACAGAGACACACAAGGCACAGCGGGGTGTGGGGGGTTTGTGCGTGGAGAAGAGTTTGGACCGCCCAGGAGAGTGGTGGGTGGGGCTGGATTTCTGTCCCCCCTCCCCACCCTCATGACGTGTTTCCCGTACACTGTTGAGTATTTGCCAGCACCTTCATGATTAGTGAAGTTTATACTCAGGTTAAGAACAGAGCTAACATTTAGAAGCTGCATCATTCAATGTCAAAAAAAAACCCAGCTTGGAGCCTCTGGCTCACGCAGATAAGGCACCAGCCACATACACCTGAGCTGGCGGGTTCAAATCCAGCCCTGGCCCACCAAACAGCAATGACAGCTGCAACCAAAAAATAGCCGGGCGTTGTGATGGGCGCCTGTGGTCCCAGCTACTTGGGAGGCTGAGGCAGGAGAATCAACTGAACCCAGGAGTTGGAGGTTGCTGTGAGCTGTGATGCCACGGCACTCTACCCAGGGGGACAGCTTGAGGCTCTGTCTCAAAAAAAAAAAAAAGGCCTCCCATACTTGTTTATCTGGTATATGAATGTGAACAGTCAGATCTTGGAAATCTGGAACAAAGGATCAAATCCTTTAACTTCTTGTGCAGAATCTTCACTGCAGAGAGTAGAAGTTTAATTCAATTTTTTTTAAATAGTAAATATGTTTTATCATTCCCTTGTCATTAAAATTATTTTTGAGATAATATAAGAGTTTCCCTTGTGTGGCTAATTAGAAGAAGGCTGTTAATTGACTGTGGAAAATAAAAATGAGTGTCTTATATCATCATGAGTTGAAGCCCCTGACCCTGGTGGACAAAAAGAAGATTCCTACAGGACCCTAGGGAGAGCAATGCCTTCTTTAAAGGGCTAAGGAGATTATAACCTTAATCCCTAGGAATTTGGTCTAGTAAGAAAGAACTAGGCCGGGCACAGTGGCTCCCACTTGTAATCCCAGCAATCTGGGAGGCCCAGGTGGGAGGATCTCTTGAGCTTAAGAGTTCAAGACCATGGCTCAGCGCCTATGGCTCAAGCGGCTAAGGCGCCAGCCACATGCACCTAGGGTGGCGGGTTCGGATCCCCAGCCCAGGCCCGCCAAACAACAATGATGGCTGCAACCAAAAAATGGCCAGGTGTTGTGGCGGTCGCCTGTAGTCCCAGCTACTTGGGAGGCTGAGGCAGGAGACTCGCTTGAGCCCAGGAGTTGGAGGTTGCTGTGAGCTGTAATGCCATGGCACTCTACCCAGGGGGATAGCTTGAGGTTCCGTCTCAAAAAAAAAAAAAAA